>OX411552.1:18758610-18931110 GCA_948146395.1 Fragum whitleyi
AATAAGTTCAAACAGAAAACATTCCAAATTGATATATGAGCATAACAAAACCTTATTGTTTGAAAGTGTTAAAAGTAATATAAAAAATAAAGTTACTGTAAAAAAAAAAGATTAATAGTTGTTTTTAAGTAGCATCAAATAGCAGTGAATTGTAAAGTAAAATGTTGATAGGCAACCAAAATGTTGCATCTTCAGCTTTATCAATGGCTTAAATAAAGATATGACCTGTTTGGATGCCAACTGAAAATTTATCAAAATAAATGAAAATGGTGATTGTGTATGTTACATTTTGTTTTATTTCAGGGATGGTACGAGTTGTGAAGGGTGAAGGATTTCCAATATACAGAAATCCATTTGAAAAAGGAGATTTAATGATCAAATTTGATATTACTTTTCCTCCACAGAATTTTGCTTCAACTCAGCAACTCAAAGTGAGTACAGTCAATTAGGGTTTTACCCATTTCCACACAACACAATTTGGTAACTGATTTGATATTTTAGATTTATTACCTGATGTCCTATATAAATGTTTATGAACTACATGTATTTCGAACTGTTTCATAGATTATTGCGGAACTTGTTATATGCCTAGTCAACAGAATGAACTGTTTAATCCATGCGCAGTAAGCACCAATCTGTTGCCTGCATGCAAAAATACTGTCATGCACATGTAATGTATGTCTTGGGTTCTTATGAATTTTAGTAATAATCAACTTTTCTTCTCTGTATGCCTCTGATAAAGTGTCTTAGCCAAGTGTGATATGACATTAGGTTGCAGGGGCATTGTATTGAACAGCTATAGATATATTGTTTGGACAAGATATTGATTGAAATTGAGAGTATTTTCTTACAGTCTTCAAATTCAATGAAATAATATCATTATTTCATTGAAATGAGCCGAATTTCTCATTATTTTAGAAGATTTTTCATAAAATTTCTTGTTAATTGATTGTTACAAGAGGGGATAAAAATTATTGTCACATTACAAGATGGGGGTAGGCCATCAGATCCTTGATCTATGGAAATCATTCAGTGTCACATTTTACCTGTTGTTTATTAATTAAAACATCTGATTTTTCAGAAACTTGAAAAACTGCTTCCCCCGCGGCCTAAATTTGAAGCTCCAGAGGGCGAACATGTAGAGGAAGTGAACCTTGTAGAATTTGATGAGACTCAATCTAGCTCACATCGCGGAGGTGAAGCATACGATGATGACGACGACGATGACGGGCCCGGTGGACAACGAGTGCAATGCTCACATCAATGATCTTAGTGATTTTAGTGGCTTTTATTGGAGTTATATTGATCAACACTGCATCCTACCACAGTACCACTCACACCACAGGGCTTTATAGACAGGGTTTATGAGGGAATAAGGGATAATCCTCCACTATCCACAGAGCAGCATATCGAGGAGTGAGTGCAATGCTATTGTAACTAGCTGTAAATTTATAGGCACTATAATAGTGTTGTGCTGACCCTTCGATATGAAGGGGGTAGAATGGGTATCATTTTGAATTATTTTTTCAAAACTGCAATTAACCTTATGTTGTGGGTAATCATTGGAATCGTCTCAATGAGACAATTTAAATGAGTACCTGAAACATATGGTTTCAGTGAGGAATAGCAATTTTAGATGGTTGTTGTTCACTCTTAACAAGCCCTCTATATCCAGTACCAAGAATCCGAAATCTGTCCAAAATGTGTGTGGTCACATTGTTATTTTACCTGTATTGTTATAAAAAAATCATAAGGGAATCATAAAATGCAGTCAATAGATTAGAGCTGATTCCAGGTGATGTTGGTCAACCTATAATAGGTTATAAATTTATGTTTATTGAATTAATTTGCACATTATTGATGAAATTACAAGAGAGAAAAAAAGACAATGACAAAATAAAAATAAATGAAAAAAGTTTTACTGTCAGGGTTGCTTTTAAGAATTTTGATGTTTTCAGCATGGTTGAAGCACAAAGCCAAGCTATAGTCTTCACCATGTGCTATTTCTTTAGAATTTGTAGATGGTGGCTTGAAAAAAATTAACTTGGCCCATATCTCTGTTGTGAATAGAAATATTTTCTTGAAAATTGGCACATGTTTTCACTATCAAAAGAGAAGAAATCCACACTTTCAAGGGGTATTGATCTTTACATATATTTAATAATCATACCTGTTTTTTTGCCACCATCTTGATAGATCTGGGGCATATTGTTTTTGACCTGTCTGTTGGTCTGTCCGTTTGTCCCTTTTGATTGGTAAAGCTTGAGCTTTCATATTTCTCAAAAGCACTGACTTATGTAAAGAATTCAGTGTTGCACAAGAACACTGCTTGTGACAAGAATTTTCTGTTGATAACTCTTTCAAGGTTATCTTTCAAGTTCATTTCTCTTGGTCAAAATGTTGAACATTTCTGAAAATGGCAGTGGCCGGGGCATTGATGTTTAATAAACACATATCAGTATTTTCACTATCAAGTAACTTCAAAAAATGTCACCCACTTTCAATGCTCTTGTTTCAATATAATATAAATTGATGATAGAAATGGAAAAATTAAAAAAGGGCAGTTTGTTAGAAAAATCATCTATAAATTGATTAAAGAAATAGGGGGAAAAAGAATTGAAATATTCACAATTGACAGTTTGTTAGAAAATTTATCTATCACATGTTGTTATAGAATCAATGAAATTTTGAAATATAACATGTGGAACAATAAGGGACCATCGGATATTTTAGTTAACTAACTTGTAAGTGCCTAAAAACTGTAAGGACATCTGTGACGTTTGAAGCAAGATATTGATACTTTTGAAGGAGCAAGTGATGTCAGTAAAAATATAGCTATTTAAGGTAGTGGACCTGTAATAGTTCCGCACATTTCATGGAATTTACAATGTTAAGAGAGGTTTCCAAATGAAATCATGAGGAATCCTCAGTTAACATTTTTAGATTTCATGAAATGTGCGGAACTATTACAGGTCCACTACTTTGAATTGAGAATATGAACATGTTCAACTTAGTTCAAGACATTTCTAACCATTTAATGTGTGGATCTGGTCAGACTGTGTGGATGGACAGGCTGGCCAGAGGCTTTGCTTTGCCCATATATAAAATTGTTGGAAATGTCATGCACAGGCTGCTATAACATGGTAGACAAGCTTCCTACATAGTCAACAATAAGAAAAAAAGTTTATGCCTTGATCGGCTTGGCAATAAAAGGAGCATAACAAAGATCTTTTCGTGTTAATCTTTTGGGATGGTTCCTTTTTCCGCAACAGGTCAATTATTTTATAGGAGTTTTGTTATAATATGAATCTAGTGATGAAATATTTTTCATGGCTTGTCCTGTACAGAAATAGTGTTTCAACCATGAGATTGTTAAAACAAATAATTTTGAGAGGATTATCCATTTTTGACAATTTTTTTTTTTCTAAATCAACAAAGATGTGCTTGTTGAAATATTTTATTGAAATATTTTACTCTTCATTCTGTCGTATGCTGCTTCTTTAACCCCTTCCTGTTTTACAAAATTGTAGACCTGTCCAAACTCAAAGGTTTTGCAGACGAAAATTTGAAGTGGATTTAATTTGAAAAATAACCATTCAGTAGGGTAGAAAATAGTGTGGAAAAAGAAGAAATTGCTTGTCAGCAGCAATTTCTTCTTTTTTCACAATGTTTTCTGAATCATAAAATCACAGGCACGTAAAAAGCAGGTATTAAACAGCAAAGGGTTAAATTGTGTCTATTTATAGAAATGTTAGACTGGTTGAAAATAATAGAGGTTTAAGATGATTATGAAAAGTACACTGTTGCTGTAATTAAAAAAAGAGAAATGAAACATAGTGGACCAGTGGATCAAGTGGAAAATATTGTGTGAAAAGGAGAAATTGCTTGATAGAAGCAATTTCTTCATATCTCCCACAATATTTTTTTGCCCCTAAATCAATAGATAGGGGCATATTGTTTTTATCCTGAGTGTCTATTTGTCAAAAAAAACCACCCAAACTAACTTACACTTTGGTCAAAACTTTTAGTTGGTTTGTGGCACAGTCTTCATATTTTACATGTGTATAATTGGACAAAACTTTCTGTTGGTACAAAGTTCAAGGTTATGGCTCTAGATGAAATTTCAGGGTCAACTTTGTGGAAAATTTAAGTTTTAAACATTGATTTTTACATAGATTTCCGCATTGTAACAAACCACTGTTTCTGAAAAAAGTTGATGTGGCAGGGTCATTGGTGTTTAAAGTAGTAGACTCCTAAAAGTTCCGCAACATTTTGGAACTCAAGATCTTTCACAATGTTAATAGAGGTTTCCCATTGAAATCAGTAGGAAACCTTAGTTAACACTGTAAAAGTTCATGACATCCGAAATGTTGCAGAACTATAACGGGTCCACTACCTTAACAAACACATCTTGTCTTCAGTATAAAATCACAGGTAGAAAAAATCCCAGAACTGCAAGGCAATCAGAGAGACAATCTCTATGAAACAAACATTTGAAAAAAAGATTTTGCCCATTTTGGTTCCGAGAGAAAAACTCTTAAATATTGTACTTATCAAATGCACATATACTTAAACCATATATCTGCTAACTAAATTTAGAAACTAATTCGGAGGGTAAGTCAAGATTTTAAAGAATACTTAGGTCACTTAAAACTGAAATATTTATTGTATAAAAAGCCAATAAATTTTTGTACTTAAACTGTATAAAGGACCCGAGTTATTATTTCATCCCAGTTAGTGGCCATAGCTGTAGCACTGTTGTAAGTATGACAGAGTGATGATGCCAGAATGTTCCAACTCCCACACAGCCAGCTGCAGTCATAGTATATAAGACATCCAATCTACAAAAATTAGGAGTCTGACTGTCGATCTAGAGGTCCTGTGTTTGATCCCCAACTGCAACACTCATTCTTTCCGACTATTTGTCCCTCACCAATGGGTTGATAATCTTAGACCTATGTGAGATAGCAGCTGGAGGCTAGGAAAGGATGTGGTGGTTGTACTCAAAAAATGTTAAAAACGGAGTTACACTCCATTCAATCAATCAATCAATCAATCAATCAACCCAAACAGCTGCTTGCATATGAGACTGTGCATGACATTTCCAACAATTCGACATCTGTGTGAGGTACAAACATTTTACAGCCCAGACAGTTACTTAGTGTAAGTAGAGGATTGCCTCACTGTCTACAGATAGCTGAAGACCTTATCTATCTATCTACAAATCACATAGTGAAGACTTTGGTCAGACAGTGCAGAAGCATGGACTGGCAAGAGTCTTTACTTAGGGCATGTTTGAAATTGTTGAAAATGTCACACACAGGCTCATATAAATGGCTCAGTGTAAAACAGTTATAACTGCCTACAAACATGGGCAGTTACAACTGTTTCACCTAGAGCCATCGATGTGTTCTTTTTTAGCTCACCTGAGCAGGAAGTGCATAAGGTGAGCTATTGTGATTGTCCAATGTCTGTCGTCAGTTGTGTATCATCCACAATTTCTTAAAACATCTCCTAAACCAGTGGGCCAATCTTGATGAAATTTGGCAGGGATGTTCCTTGGGTCATTTTGGGTCTTTTTACATCGAATCAAAGATAGAAAATGTTTAAAAATCTTCTTCTCTGAAACCATATGGCAGACAGCTTTCATATTTGGTATTTAGCATCATCTAGTGGACCTCTGCCAATTTTTTTTCATATCAAGACCCTGGGGTCATTTTTGGGCTTTGCCTGGGTGCATCCCTTTTAGCTCTTCTGAGCACGAAGGGTAAAAAAAGGAAAATCTTCAAAAATCTTCTTCTCTGAAACCAGAAGGCAGACAGCTTTCATACTTGGTATGTAGCATCATCTAGTTGACCTCGACCATGTTTGTTTATATCAAGACCCTGGGATCATATTTGGGCTTTGCCTTGGCGCAACCCTTTTTACATAGATTCAAAGAGAAAATATCTTTTAAAATCTTCTTCTCTGAAACCAGATTGCATACAGCTCTCATATTTGGTATGTAGCATCATCTAGTGGGCCCCTACCAAGTTTGTTCATATCAAGATACTGGGGTCATATTTGGGCTCCACCTGGGCACATCCCTTTTAGCTCATCCGAGTACAATGGGTTAAAAAAGGCAAATCTTCAAAAATCTTCTCTAAAACGTCAAGACCCTTGGGTCATACTTTGGCACCACCCTGGCTTATCCCTTTTTAGCTCGCCCAGGACGAAAGTCTCGGAAGAGCTATTGTCATACCCTTGGATGTCGGCGTCAGCGTCGGTGTCCACATTAGGGTAAAGTCTTTTATTTCCATCAATATTTATCCTAGAGGCTTTATTTTTTACAGAAACACTTATTAGGGCATAGGCTTTCATTTGAGACCAACATCCATGACGAAATGACCTTTAGACTGTGACCTTGACCCTTTCAAAAAAAACTTTAACCAAAAACTTTAACCAAAAACTTTAACAAAAAAAACTTTAACCTTGCATATATATTCTGCAAGCTTTAAACTAGAGACATAATTACTTCATATGCACACTCATTAGGTCATAGGCTTTTACCATTATCCATAGACAAAAGTCCTTGACAATTTGACCTTGACCTTGACCCTTTGTTGACTTCGAAAAACTTTAACCAAAAAACTTTAACCAAAAATTTTAACCTTGCATATTTTTTTAATGCTCTAACCTAGGGACATCATAGCTTCATATATATACTCACCAGGTGATATGCTTTCACCAGAGACCAAGGTCCTTCACAATTTGACCTTGACCTTTACCATTTGTGGACTTAAAAAAACTTTAACTGTAAACTTTAACCAAAAACTTTAACCTTGGGACATCATTACTTCATATACATACTCATTAGGTGATAGGCTTTTGTGAGAGATCAAGGGCCTTGATAATTTGACGACCTTTTATGAACTTAGAAATATTTTAACCGAAATTCTTTTACCAAAAACTTTAACCTTGCTTATATTTTCTGAATGCTTTAACCTAGGGACATCATTACTTCATATACATGTACATAGTCACCAGATGAAAGGCTTTCACCAGAAAACAAGGGCCTTGACAATTTGACCTTGACCTTTTATGGACTTGGAATAACTTAAACTGAAAAACTTTAACAAAAAATTTAACCTTGCTTATATTTTCTAAATGCTTTACTCAGGGACATTATTACTTCATACACATACTCACTAGGTGATAGGCTTCTACAGAGACCAAGGTCCTTCACAATTTGACATTGATCTTGATCTTTTGTGGACTTAGAAAGATTTTAAAGAAAAACTTCATGTTTGATACAAAGAAATTCCATTGGTAACCTCATCTGCTTGTAGGCTTTTACTTTACCCTAACCTTATACATGCAATTAAAACAAAAAAAGTTTTTATATTTCTTAATTACTACTCAAACAGATATATTATTAGATCATGGACTTTAACATTGAAAGAAACGACTTTGAACTTTGGTCTTCGGTCAAGCGCTATTTGTGACAAGCAGCTGTTTGGGCGAGCTACATTGTCCGCGGACAACTCTTGTTAGTTCACCTGAGCACAAAGGGTGAAAAAAGGAAATCTTTTAAAATCTTCTCTGAAAGCAGAAGGCAGACAGATTTCATATTTTGTATGTAGCATCATCTAGTGGACCTGGACCAAGTTTGTTCATATCAAGACCCTGGGATCATATTTTGGCTTTGCCTTGACGCAACCCTTTTTACATAGATTCAAAGAGCAAAAGAAAATTCAAAAATTTTATTCTCTGAAACCAAAAGGCAGACATTTCATATTATGTTTGTTATGTTACATAGTGGACTTCTACCAACATTTTCATGTCATGCCCCTGGTGTCATATTTGGGCTCTGAATGAACACACACTATTTTACATAAGACAAAAAAGAGGAAATTCTAAAAAACTTGGTCTCTGAAACCAGAAGGCAGGGACTTTTCATAATAGTCTCATTTAATTGTATTTCATGAAGTTTGTTCATTGCATGTCCATATTCTCATGTAAGGTCTGTACCGGGACGGACGTCCGAAAATTAAATCTTGATAGTAGTAAAATCATATGACGAAGGCGGACTTAAGGTACCTGACCTTGATAAATTTATCAAAAGTATGAAGATAAAATGGTTGAAAAACATGATAACGCACCATAATAACACATGTTATAAGTTAGCTACCATTTTCATGAATTTCAATGATTTTAAATTTTGGTAAAATGTTTTGCGTAACTACTTTGAAAAAACTTACTAATGCATTCTGGATCGATGTTTTAAAATCTTTTATTGAGTATATAGAAAAACTTCCTCTGGAAAATTATACACATATGCTTCATATACCAATTTTTTACAACGATAAAATAACTATTGACTCAAAACATATCTACAATAATCATCTTTACAAACGAGGATTTAGGCTAGTTAAAGATCTTTTCGATGATAATGGAAATTTTAAAACGTATATCTATTTCAATGAATTATTAAACGGAAATCTACACTTTTTAGATTATTACAGCATCCGCAACGCAGTGAAGTCATTTGTTCATAAACAAGAATTGCTAATTAATGACTCTATTTTATAAATGACTCATAACCCATCAATCAGTCATTATTTCTTCTCTATACTGACCAAAACAGATCTAAATAAACACTCTTACCAAACGCTAATAAAAAATAACGAGGTTCCTACCAGCCAAAATAATTGGTTATATATCTTTAATGGGTTCAACCGAGATTTGTCAAAAATTTATTCAAATACCTTCAAGTTAACAAATGATACATATATTCAATGGCTTCAATTTAGAACAATACACAGAGTACTGCCAACAAATTCATTATTGTATAAAATGAATATTACAAATGACAAGATGTGTTCTTTTCGCAAAATAGTAGAAGAAACCCTTATGCATATATTTTATGAATGTGAGAAAATCAATCCTATTCTTCAAAATACTGAATTAAAATTACATGCAATATACCCAGATTTTAAACTACTTTCCATTGACATTATACTAGGCTGCGAAAATAAACCAAAGGTCAACATTTTATGCCTAGAATTCAAGAGATATATATACAACAGTAAGTTTAAAAAGGTAATGCCTACAGTCACTGGTTTCAAACGACATCTAGAACTAGCTTCAAAAATTATTGGCGTATCAAAGAACATAAATAAACCAGAAAACTGGGCAATTGTTAAAAGTATGGTACAAAACTAATTATCTTCAACTTAGTTGAAATTATTATAAAATCAAATTATTAATAAGCATTATTAAGGATTGTGTTGTGTTGCATGTTTCTTTTTTTTTTTCCTACCTCATTAAAATGAATTTTAATTTGTCCATATAAAGTAGAGTGTATTTCTCAATTTCCATTGACATTGTAAATAAGAAAAAAATATAGAAAATAAAGAATATTTAATTAAGACAAATAAATAAAGAAAGAATGTTTTTAGAACAAAACAATGTATCTAATAAAAGTATGTATGCATATGTATGTATGTGTATATATATAAGCCCCGCTTATGAATGCCTACAATCGGCTGTATATGTATGTATATATGTGTGTATGTTTATGTATGTGTATATATGTGTATATTTATGCAAATATGTGCGGATTTGTGTGGTGATCGAAGTCTTTTTTTGTCTATACCTTTATAGACAGGATCGGTCTTTGATAACGAAGCCAAAGAGTGAATGAAAAAAAATATAGCGAGTCCAAATTGACTGTTATATGTAAGCTAATCAAGTATTCAAAAATTTAAAGCCTGGTCACATCCTCTGAATTCGTACATAAACAAAAGTCATCTTAAAAAAAAAATCCAATAGTCAAGGTCAAAAAATGTCAATTAATTTGAAGAAATAGAGATACACTGTTTTTATAAACATGATATATGTATTGTTTCTATATTTGTCACTTGTATCGTCTGTTTGTAAGAATGTAAAGCTAATATTGGATGAATTAAAAAAAAAAAAAGTCTGTACCCAGGCACATCCTTTTTACTCTTTGCTGAAAATATTCTATGGTATTGATCTTATTTAGAAATAATCTTCTTGTTGACATCTGCCTATTTCATTGATGTGATGTCCCAGGGTCAAAGAGACTCAGGTGAGCAATCTAGGACCATGGTCCACTTGTTTGACATTTATCTCCCAGCAATGGGCAGATAATCTCACATCTAGGTGAAATAGCAGATGGAGGCTTGGATAGGGTGTAATAGTAGAACTAGTGTGAGGAATCTATTCTTAGGGGCTCCTTGTTCATATCAAGACCCTTGGGTCACATTATAGCTTCAGCATCCCTTTTTACATAGAATCATAGAACGAAAAGGCATATCCTTCTTGCTCTTGGCTGAAAACGTTCCATGGTATTGATCTTATGTAGAAATTAAACTCCTTGTTGACATCTGCCTGTTTGATTAAATTGATGTCCAAGGGGTCAAAGAAACTCAGGTGAGCAAATTAGGACCATCATGGTCCTCTTGTTAAAAATTGTCCATGAAATTTTGATTGGCCCATAAATATGGGTGTGGCAGGATGGGGCTTTTTTTGAGCCCGAGGACTTCTTTTGAACCACTGGGCCAATTTCAATGAAACGTTATGAATGTTCCTTGGGTGACCCTTTTCAAAAATTGTTTGCAAAATTTTGTTTGGCCATAAATATTGGCGTGGCAGGGTGGGGCTTATTTTGAGTCTCTTCAGTAATGGATGGGTGGGCAGGGTCTATTATGACTTTAAATTCTTGGAATAGCATCTCCTCTTCAACAATTAGGCAAATGTGAATGAAACTTTGCCAGAAAGTTACTTGGATGAAATCTACAGACTACTGGACCAATAAAATTCAGGTGAGCAGTTTAGGGCCATTCTTGCCCTCTTGTTTATGTCAATGTGAGAATGTGGATTATATAAAGGATTATAGAAAGGCTTGGTTCAAGCAAACTCAACAATGTCATTCTTACTGCTGTATACTACGTAGAATCATATTTTGTAAGCAGAATCATTGATTTATCAGCCAAATCTTCTCTTGATTAACATACATTCAAGAAATACCTCCTCCTTTTAACGAGTAATTGTGTTTAAGCCCTACTTCACAAAATGTTTTTTATGAATACTTGATGACAAGTTCTTCTTTAAGGACATTTTATATAGTCAGGTTATAGTCAGGCTATGGGATTTATTTTTTGAATTTCAAATGAAATGGCGGCCTTTAATTGGTGGAAGACGATAGTGTTTTATCGGTTATTTGTTTTGGGGGTAGTAGAATTTTAAAAGATTGTAAGGTGAAAACTGGCCACACTCTATGTGTCAATCAAAGGTTTGTTAACAACTGAGAAGGGTAAACCAAACAATATTAATGCAAAGTGTCATTGAAAATAGCCCTTGTTTTGGGAGAAGATTTTTGAACTTAAAACTGGCCACTCCCTTCCACAACCATATAAGTGGACCAATCAAAATTTCTTAAACAACTTGAGATGAGGGTAATCCAAGGATAAGTCAAACATTGAAATTAGTTGATTGATTTTGCAGGAAGAGATTTTTGAATTATTAAAGTGAAATTTGGCCATGCCCATATTTATTGACCAATCAACATTTTGTGAACCACTTAGAAGATCAAAGGAACATTGATGCCAAGTTACACTGAAAAGGGCTCATTGGTCTTGGAGTAGATGGTTTTTTAACCCTTTCCTGTTTAACAAAAGTTTGGACCTGTCCAAATTCAAAGGTTTTGCAGACGAAAATTTAAAGTGGATTTAATTTGAAAAATAACCATTCAGTAGGGTTAAAAATAGTGTGGAAAAAGAAGAAATTGCTTGTCAGAAGCAATTTCTTCTTTTTTCACAATGTTTTCTCAATCATAAAATCACAGGCACGTAAAAAGCAGGGATTAAACAGCAAAGGGTTAAGGTAAAAATTTCAATCACGCCGGCCCACCTCCTTGCCTTCTGTCATTACAAAATCCCTAGATAGTGTAGCTTCATGGGGGTTAATTAGAGGCAATAGATGATCAGACATCAAAACTTTGCAAAAACCACCGAATGCCAGACATTTACTATGAGGGCAAAGTCTCCTTCAATACCAAAGGTGATTCATGAATGAATATAATAACCATAGTGTACAAGTGAGACTTACAGTCCTTTTAAATAATCAACAGTATGGTTTACTCAGAAAAACCAGAAGAAAAATATTTTTTTAAGCATTCACTTAACACAAAAGCTTAGAATTTGCTTGGGGAAAGGTACATCAACCAATCATTGAATTTATCATGGTATTTATTTGGTACAGTGGGGTTTAGAGGCTTCAAGTTTTTTCCAAATATCCTCCAAAAATGGTAGATTTGGAAGCCCAAAGTGGAGGGTAGGATTAAATAAAAGCATAAGAGTTCAATCAAAATTTTTACGGTAATTCATTTTGTGGACTCTTTTGTTATTATGAATATATGGATAGATTTTGAAATAACTTACATTACATTTGTTTTCTTCTACGAGTAAATATTCCATTTGAAACAAATTTTAAGGGTTACATGTCAAGGTCAATATTCAAATTTAGCTTTTAAGGGCCATAGTTCTTAGCTCATTTATTCTCAATAAAGAGTAAATGTGCCTCAAAAAAAAAAAATAAAAAATGCACAATGCTTGAAGGTCAAGGTCACATTTGGAGGCCAAAAGTTGCTGGCTCACCAAAGATTGTCTCTTGAAATCAGTTCAAGCCACTTATGTCCCTCACTCAGGTGATTAATCATTTCAGTGGAATATGCAATTTCAGGCTTGGAGTAGTTCTTCATATTACACTATCCCTTCAATTTCATATATCTTTGAAAGCAGGATTGTTGGGAAAAGGTTTAATTGACTATCATCTGTGGCCAATAAAAACCTCAAAACTCCAGCTTATTCAGACTGTAGTTACAAGGTTTCGATCTTCACCAACAAAATATCCCACACACCCTTGTAGAGACCTAACCTATACATGTTTTGGAATTAGAGAAAAACAATATGACACAACCAAATGGCATTAATAATTTATTTGCTGATTATCTAGTCAATAAATCATTCAACATGTAATAACAAAGGTGACAAATAAATGTACTTCAGGTGCATCAGTATGAGTTATAGTGGTTGTTAAATGAGCCAGTGCGTGATATTTCACATGGGTGTAAATGAAAAACACTAGGCAACCTGGACAGCCACACAATGCAATTAAAAAATTCTCTGACTACCTGTAGAAGAGTTAAGGTCGTTGTTGTGGAAGACCACCTTCACCACTGTCCTGCATAGCTTTTTAGGTTTAACTTTTTTTGTTTAAATACAATGTTTGACACCTGTGTCAGGGAAGATCTTCTTTTGCTCAGTGGTAAGTGCATTGGACTTTTAAACCAATAATTTAAAAATAACTTGACATTGTCGTCAGTAATTTTTAGCAATGCTTCAGTTGTGGACAGTTTGTTTGTAAGACCGTATCTATCTCCAGAGGGCATAGGAAAGACTCTGGTCAGCCTGTGTGGATGCACAGTCTGGCCAAAGTCTTCGCTATGCACATTTGAAATTGTTGGAAATGTCAGACACAGGCTCAAATTGTTTCAATTTATGACCAACAGTTTGAAAAAACATGTAATATTCCTTCTGAAAACATTGCAAGAAAAGGTAAAAAGCTTTTAACAGAAAAGTATAATGATCAGATGAAAAATATGTATTTTATGGGCAGAGGTCATTTTTATGCCCACGTATCGAGAGATCGGGGCTATATTGTTTTTACTCATGTCCGTCTGTCTGTCTGTCTGTCCGCCTGTCTGTCCGAAAACTTAACCCGAAAACTTAACCTTGCCAATATCTTCAAGCCTATTCAAGATACAAAGCTAATATTTGGCATGATGATAGATCTCAATGATCCGCTGGTACCAAAGTCATGGTCATGTGACAAGGTCAAGGTCATCTGTCAAGGTCAAACTTTGAAAAAAAATGCCGTTACGGGGGAATTCGTGTTTCACAAACACATCTTGTTCTATATATTTTATAGTGGAAACTTTGAGAATTATTTTGTTAGAATGTAATTGATGTGTATCAACCAAATTTCACTGGAATGATCCTTGAGTGACCCTTCATCAGTCTACAAAAAATTATTGTGATAGGATGAAAAATATGTATTTTATGATCAGAGGTCATTTCTCTATAAAATTATTTAGTGGAAACTTTGAATATCATTTTCTCAGAATGTAATAGATAGATATCAACCAAATTTCACTGGAATGATCCTTGGGTGACCCTCTATCAGTCTTACAAAAACTATTGTGATCGTATGAAAAACATGTATTTTATGGGCTGAGTTCATTTCTCTTTATGTTATATAGTGGTAACTTTGAAAATCATTTTCAACATCAGTAGAACCCAAAATATCTAAAAATCTTGTCAAAACTTTGATTTGCTATTACAAGAATTTCAAGCCTGTTGAGCGACTCAAGGCATTCATGGCTTTCTAGTTAAAAGCTATTAAGTATTAAAGTGTTAGCTTATTTTCTTTTAAGAATAAAATACTTTCATGAAAAGTGGCTTAAAAAATAATTTATTCACAGAAAGTGAAGACATGAAGGATAGCTGTTTGTTGTAGCATAAGATCAGCTTATTTCTATTGAGGCAAAAACAACAAGAGCACTGCAAGGGGGTGCAAACTGTGTCGGCTGTTTATTATTTCTTAGGCAAATGCAATTATGTGAACTTGGTACCTACAGAAAGGTCTTGTCCCAAGCAATGATCATGTGAAATATGACGACCGTTGGCTTACTATTCAAAAGTTTTGACCAAGGTTAAATTTTTTAGAGAAATTTGACCTTGAAAAATGACCTTGACCTTGACTGATGACGTTGAGCTTGGTTCCTACAGAAAGGTCTTGTCCCAAGCAATGATCATGTGAAATATGAAGGCTCTATGACTGACCATTCAAAAGTTATGACCAAGGTTAAATTTTCTAAAGAAATTTGACCTTGAAAAATGACCTTGACTGATAACCTTGAACTTGGTACCTACAGAAAGGTCTTGTCCCAAGCAATTATCATGTGGAATATGAAGGCTCTATCACCTACCATTCAAAAGTTATGAGCAAGGTTAAAGTTTGTCACACCAACGACAACGACAATAGCCTGTGGGCCAGGAGGGTCACCATGCAACCCTCAAGGGCTCTCCAAAAGAGGTATGGAAATGTTCAAAGGACCTCCCTGAGTGAGAATAAAGATGTAAACAGGTGGTAATTTGGCGTCTGTGGTCAATAGAAACCTCAAAACTCCAGCTTATTCAGGCTGTTGTTACAAGGTTTCGATCTTCACCAACAAAATATCCAACACACCCTTATAGAGACCTAATCCTATACATGTTTTGGAATTAGAGAAAAACAATATGACACAACCAAATGGCATTAATAATTTATTTGCTGATTATCTAGTCAATAAATCATTCAACATGTAATAACAAAGGTGACAAATAAATGTACTTCAGGTGCATCAGTATGAGTATGAGCTATAGTGGTTGTTAAATGAGCCAGTGCGTGACATTTCACATGGGTGTAAAAGACAAACACTAGGCAACCTGGACAGCCACACAATGCAATTAAAAAATTCTCTGACTACCTGTAGAAGAGTTAAGGTCGTTGTTGTGGAAGACCACTCTCACCACTGTCCTGCATAGCTTTTTTGGTTTAACTTTTTTTGTTTAAATACAATGTTTGACACCTGTGTCAGGGAAGATCTTCTTTGGCTCAGTGGTTAGCGCATTGGACTTGTAAACCAATGATTTAAATATTACTTGACACTTTCGTCAGTTATTTTAGCTATGATTAAGTTGCAGACAGTTTGTTTGTAAGACTGAATCTATCTCCGGAGGGCATAGGAAAGACTCTGGTCAGCCTGTGTGGATGCACAGGCTGGCCAAAGTCTTTGCTATGCGCATTGGAAATTGTTGTAAATGTCACACACAGGCTAAAATTGTTTCTATTTATGACCAACAGTTTGAAAAAACATGCAATATTCCTTCTGAAAACATTCCAAGAAGGGGTAAAAAGCTTTTACACAAATTATATTTATGATAATATGATCCTACACAGTTTGATTTTTAAAAGGTATTAAGTATTATCGTGTTAGCTTATTTTCTTCTAAGAAAACCACACTTTCATTGAAAAAAGATTTAAAAATAAATTATTCACAGAAAGTGAAGACAGGAAGGATAAATAAAAACCTTGGCAAAATTGCATTAAATTCAAAAGTGTGTGTTAACATTGATTTTATTCACTATTTTTTTTTTAAATAAATACAATAAATTCAGATGGTATAGAAAAGGATCGGCCTGCACAAACTAGCTAGCACATGAAATAAAACCAGCTTTTTTATGCTTTTAGCCCTAATATCATTATGTTATATTTTGAAAAAGAATTTTAAGAGCAGCATAGAACTCTGGAATGATATGCAAAGTGTGAATAAGATTAACCAAAATTACAGTCCTTGCCATTTCCTATATATAAAAGGTAAATATCACAATGCGCCTGAGCCAGTTAGATAGGTGTCTACATGACTATTTTTTGCATTTCTTGCGGTAGTTGTATTGGCTGTTTCTCCTCTTCCATAAATGTTTCAATCTCCTCCACAGTTCTGGGTACACAGGTAAAAAGGTCCATACCATCTTCAGTAACAGCAATGTCATCTTCAATTCTAACCTGCAGATAAAATATGGGTGATAGATCTAATAGAGTCTGCATGATATTTCAAACTTTTCTGTATTCTTAAAAATTGCCAATTCAAACTTATTAGTAATTGAGTCAGCAAGATTTTCTTCCTGATTTGTAAAAGAAATAAGCATGACATTTCTCTATTCTGTAACTGAGTCAATCCATTTTGTAAACGAGTCAGCAGGGCATTTCAAACCAATCTATTATATCTTTTGTACTTGGTTAGACTCAATGCAGCTTTACCTTTTCGAAATCTTTTGATATAAATGTCAATGAATGGTGGATGGAGTCAAATTGTGTCAAGCACTCCTCCCTTCCTTAGTCACAATTCTATCTGGTAATTTTCAGTTTGCATATAAGTAGATAAGGAGAATATTTTGTTTTCATAGCTGTATAAAAAAATAACAAAGATCACACTGTATGAATATAAGAAGCTGATTCATATTTAGAGAAGTAAGACTGATAAGGTTTTTGGTTTTATACCTCCATGAGAACAATAACATCTTCATTTCATTTTTTTTTACCAAATTTGAGACATCTTTCTGAGACTACTTAGCATGATAATCGTACAAAATATATGCACTTTCAAAATTTAATTCATGAAAGTAGGAAGCAAAGTAGGAAGCAAATCAGAGTGCTCTCTTTTGATACACAAGACTGAAGATCAAATTACTTGCAAATATGTTGACCTGGGCAGGTTGACTTTCATTATCGCCTGCGTAAGGACAATGTACGATATTAAATTAATTATTCAGGACAACTGTGTTCAATATTATTTGATGCCATAATGCTCAAAAATTTGAAGTAGTATTTTACCCTTTTCTGTTTTACAAAATTTTGGACCTGTCCAAATTCAAAGGTTTTGCAGACGAAAATTTAAAGTGGATTTAATTTGAAAAATAACCATTCAGTAGGGTAGAAAATAGTGTGGAAAAAGAAGAAATTGCTAGTCAGAAGCAATTTCTTCTTTTTTCACACTGTTTCTCAAAAATAAAATCACAGGCACATATAAAATCAGGGATTAAACAGCAAAGGCTTAATTGTCATAAAATCAAATAATGTTTCTAATAAATTGTTTTTATCATTATTCTTATAATTTTTGTTGGGGGGGGGGGGGGGCATTTCAATCAGTTTGACTAGAGTGTTTCCACTAATTATTATTAAGAAAGTAAGCCATTTAGACTAATATCAGCTGTGCAGGCTGATCTTAGATTTTACTGTCTGCCAAAGCTATGAACAGCATGATAAGGATTAAGATCATTTAGCCCTTTCTGGCTGAATTCTGAAGTCATAATCATATTCATCATTGCCACAAAATTCCATTTGTACACAATGAAATTGATAAGAAACAAAGCTTGTGAAAACAATTAGGAACATTAACCCTTGTCATGCTGAACCCGGAATATTCCTGCTTTGACAGGAGCTATAGACAAACATCAGCCCCCACATATGTGCAGTCTGATGTTAATCTACATCACCTGTTTCTCATTTTCAAACTAGAATTGGCAATAGATTTAGTTTTTCAAATAAAAATTGACCTACAGTTGGTACTTTTGGTGCTTTTTGCCCTTTGATTTTGATGCAAATTTTTAGCCAAAATTTATTCAGCATGACAAGGGTTAAGAAATTACTTCCAACAGCAAATTTCTGCATTTCTGACAATGTTTCTAATCCGTTCAAGATTTTATATTTTTTCCATGTTAAAATGTTGCCTGCAACCTCCTTTAATTTTGGCAAGTTTAAAATTTGTACACTGGATAATGAGTTGAAAAGTTAGGAAGGGGATTACCCTTACTCTTGAGTTGAATGATTTTCTAGCAGTAGTTCCCCTTATTTTGTGAGAAAAAAAGTACCATATTTATTCTAATAATTGCCCATATTCTAATAATCGCCCATCCCCCAAAACACCCCACAAAATCGGACATTTGAAGACCAATTTTCAGAAAAAGTTGGTAACTCTAATAATCGCCCATCCCCCGATTGGAGAAAAAATGCTCATACAATCTTCCCATTTTTTTCAACAAATACTTCCAAATTCATGCATACACCTACGACAAATGCCAAAAATTACGATGATTTAGATATACTGGGATTCATTTACCAGATTTACTAAAGATCGGGAAATGCTTCTGATCCTTTTTATGTTAGAGATGGTCGTGACAGCATAATTAATCAGATTTTAATAACTTTGTTTTGTTTTTATCTTAAACACTGATTATCAAAAGTATTTTCTAAATTGGATGCCAAAGAAAGAACGTGAGTATGATTTGAGGTCAGTTGTCGCCACCATGTTTTCAGCCCCCACTGACGGAAAATGAAAACTTTTTTGTCCGAAACATGTTTACTATCTTTCAATCCAAAATTACGATATTCTGAATAAACAATGGAATAGAAAGAATTTACCGATATTCAATGATATTTGTTTCAAATCCGAAATTAAATCCGAGTAGCTTTCTGGTAAAAAATTACTAGTTTTGTGTCGCGACGAGGTAAAGGACGCGGAACAGTTTATTTTTGCAGAGGGTGAACGGGTGATCAAAGACGCTGACGGCTATTTTTGGAAGTGTTACCAGAGCTTGCACGCGCCTACATTTGTCCGGGGTGATGTCAAACCCTTTTAAAATAATTATTTAGCTGTCTCTTTTTGGGTTACGGATTTTAATACTAAGGAAAACGGAGTTCTTAAATTTTTTTTTTGCACAGTTAGGCAATCCAACTATGCATAATTTTATGTTGTGGCTTAATTTGATTCTTGTCGTTTCGCGAAAAAAGTAAGAGAAGCAAACAATTGAATAGAATTGAACTGCAATATGTATATTAAGTGCGTGCAATAGCTATGATCGTATGTAGTTATGATAGTTTGGATTCAGGACACGATACGCCAAATTTATTTTTATATCTACAAAAACGAAGAATAATACAATTTTCTGAAACTCAAGAATCATTTATTGAACACTACAAACATTCATTATCAAGTAATTTCAGCCTGCTTCGCCTGAAATCTGTGTTAGGCAGTCTAAAAAAGAATGAAGATTGGTAAAATAATTGACATTTAAATACGATCGTCTGGCATAAGTTTCTTGCTCCATTGAATAGAACTCCAAATACAAAATAGCAAGGTCGTCGGCGCTATATTTTGCCAAAGTCGACATTCTTTTTGGTCGACCGTATCAGAAGGGGAATTATTTTGCTATCCAATGATAATTAATAATAAATACATTTTAGAAATAGTTTTATAGTAGAATATACATACATTTGCGAGAACCCCTTGGAATCATAGCGGGGTTATGTGAAGCAGCGTATTACTCCGTATATTAGGGGGAAAATCCCGTCCAGAATGAAAAACTGGCAAGGTCTGAGTAGTGTCGTTATTTTGCGTCTTTGTTCCCCGTTTATGAAAATTCAATTTGTATTTACAAGATACGTATCGTATTGTCACTTTTTAGGGACAATATATGTCCATACATAGGAAGTTTGAATTATTCCCCAACAGAATACCTCTAATAATCGCCCACCCCCAACTGCGTCAATCATGACTATTCTAATAAACGCCCGAGCGATTATTAGAATAAATACGGTATATATTTTAAGCTTACTTTTACTTACATATTGTGCTCAGGACATGCCCTTAAGCTGTATATTTACAGAAATGTTGTCATTTTGATTGTTTTTTATTGAATTCAATGAAATACAACAAGCTTAAGACTGGCAAATTTCACACAATAAAACAATAACTCTTTAGTTCATAAACTAAAGAGTTATCTATTTAGTGTGTGGAATTGTGCTCTCGTAAGAACTGTTTATTTCAAAAGTTTGATTAACTTCAATTTAATCAAGTTAATACTTACACCACCAAAACCTCTATACTGTTCTATCACCTCTCTACACATGAATCTAGCTTGGTCTGGGTTGGCAAGGGCTTGATCTATCAGCTAGGGAGAAATGGAAACAGATTGCAATAATTATAACAAATTAATTTGTTGAATGAGCCCTCAACCTTAACCGGTTCATGGCAAATGTCTGCTACGCAAAGATCCAGCAGACAGACTAGAAAAGATCAGCCTGCACAGACATGCAATCTGATCTTAACCTACACTGCCTTATTTCTACCTAGTTATTGAGGGAGCAATAATAGTCAAACTGGTTGAAATATTGCAATTTATTTGGTACAAAATTTATATGCAACAGGGTAAGGTTTGAAATAATTCTATCCCTTTCCAAAAGCAATAAAAGGATAAATAGTATACCATTTTGATATGCAAATCAATGCCAGCAGCCTTTCAGCTTGTTCACTTAATTATTTAGGTAGGAAAAAGTCCCATGTTTTTCTCTCATCTTTATTTTGTGTTGTCAAACATTGATTGATATCACGTTTTATGCCCCTGCAATGAAATGGCTGCAGCCATATAGAGTTACCCCTGTCAGTGTGTGTAACTGGATGGGTGGGTGTGAGTGTCAGTTTACATGTCCCATTTTTATCTGGAGCATAATTTATAGTCCGTTTGACTTCTATATGGACCAACATTTCGCCAAAAATCTCAGAATTGAATTAAGGAAACGTATTTTTTTTCTTGTCGTATAATTTTTTCCATCAAATACCATGACGAATTTTGTTTTTTTAGAATTTTTTAATGTAAAATAATGATTTTGTCCGTCCGTGTACATGTTAAATTTTAGCAGTTCATACCTCCTTGTGTTCGTATTAACCGGAACAGCGAATTGTATACCCAAAAATAGCTCTTATTTGCATAGGGGCTGAGTCAAAAGTATAAGATTTTAAGTGAGTCGTTTTAAAATATAATCGAGTATTTTTATAAAATTAAGTTTGTCGAAGATTTTTACTTCCTCTGGATATAAAATCTAACATATCCTCTCTTTGTTCAAAAACCGTTTGACCAGATAATTGACAATTGTTTTTATCTATTCTGAGATGAACCCGATATTAAAATATTTAGACCAATCAAAAAGCATTATTTTAGGAAGTTGTTTGAAATTTCACAAGAAAACTTGATTAGAAGGCAAATAATAACGGTACAATTCACGTGATATTTAAGTTAAGGATCACATGGCCGTCGATATGCTAATGAGCATGTCCAAATAAGGAATAATGGACACTTTATCTGTCCATTGTTTAGTATAAAACCACGTGTTTTCACTATATGTTTACATTTAGTTACTATTTATAACAGCCTCCATCACCCCTAGTATTTAAGAGCGAAAAATGCGAAAATATTAACATTAACTAGATAGACAAAATCATTATTTTGAAACCATTTTAGTTTCAAAAAACATTTTTGGGATGGTATTAAGCTGAAATTAAGATTTTACCACATACAAATTCTTTATTCAAATGCAATTTTATGTAATTGATGGAAAGATTGGTCCATATAGAAGTCAAACGGACTATATACATTTATGGATGAAATTCAAATAACTTTGCACAGATATTCTTCTAGGTAAGTACTAGAAGGGTTGGTTTGGACAGTTGTTCCCCTCGACTAGTACTTTTGTCTAGAATAGAAAAGTTATTAAGATCAGCTTTTCTGTTATAACAGACACTATATATACTTACAACATCTATAAAATAACAGCCTGGTTCTATGGTAAGAACCATTCTTTCTTCTAGTGTTCTTGCTGTTCTCAAAGATCTCAATCCTGGCTCTTCTGATCGCTTGGTGCCCTACAACATATGGAAGATGGCAAGGATAATTCATGCATTGATAGGACCATTTCAGTAGTCCTAATATGGCCTTTAACTTGGCTTTCTTAATCAGGTTTTGAAAAAGAACTGATTAATAGGTTAATGAAATGATTGATTGATACGTTTGTTGTTTGACTAATTTACAAGTTTATACCTAGGGCATTTAATATTACTTTAAATATTCTTTGCACCCCTGTTATTGGAAAGAACCAAATGTCAATTTCATCTTATGGTACAAACTTTAATGATTTATAATATCGAGGGATGAGCGCAAGCTGTTTGTGTGACCCCTCTATAGACCTGGTAACACTATATGCATTTACTAGAGTACTTGTTCACAATTTTAAGAGTCATCTTAAATATCAAGGAGAATACCTGTACATACATTATCAAAATATTTATGCCCCTTCAGACAGCCCAGCATAAGTTAACTACTTGATAAGTGCTTGTTTCCATATATTTTCTTTTTAATAGCATTGACTTCTCAAAGGAATATTTACTTTAGTCTTAACCTACATAAACAAGATGTGTTTGTGAAACAAAAAAGCCTCAGACACTGAAATTTTCTAAAACTTCGACATTTACCTTTAAGTTTGACCTTGTCACATGACCTTGACCTTGGTATCTACAGATGCGCATCATCAAGATCTATCATCATACCAAACATGAGCACTGTATCTAGAAGAGCTTCCTTGCAATGTTTAGTTTTTTGGTTAGGTTTTCCAGAAAGACAGACCAAAAACAGACAGACAGACAACAGTAAAACAATATGCCCCCAATCTTTTGATGCAGGGGCATAAAATTGTTGTTTAACCCTTTCCTATTTTACAAAATTTTGGACATGTCCAAATTCAAAGGTTTTGCAGACGAAATTTTAAAGTGGATTTAATTTGAAAAATAACCATTCTGTAGGGTAGAAAATAGTGTGGAAAAAGAAGAAATTGCTTGTCAGAAGCAATTTCTTCTTTTTTCACAATGTTTTCACCATCATAAAATCACAGGCACGTAAAAAGCAGGGACTAAACAGCAAAGGGTTAAAATAGTGGACCCGTTATAATTCTGCAATGTTTCAGAAGTCAACAGTATTAATTGAGGTTTCCTAAAGATTTCATTGGGAAACCTTGTTTAACATTGAGACATTGAGGTCCACTACCTTAAATAAGAGTAGCAATGTCTCTCACCTCTGGATAGCCACCAACATCATGGGTATCGATTCCCATAAAATGACCCAGACCATGTGGCATGAACACGGCACCAAGCCTCACTTTCATCATCTCATCCACATCCCCCTGTAGTAGACCCAGTTTGACCAGCTCCTCCAGCTCCACTCGCTCAGCCAGTTTATGCATGTCAGTCCAAGAAACACCTGGAGGAACAAGATTTTTTTAGAAATTTAACCTTGATTATCTATTTTGGACCGTAGAAAAGAATCTGGACATCTATTAAATAATAGGCTCCTGATCTATTGATGCAATTGCATAAACAAGAGGACCAAGATGGTCCTAGATCGCTCACCTGAGTCTCTATGACCCCTGGGACATCACATTAATTAGATAGGCAGATGTCAAAAAGAAGATAATTGCCTAAGATCAATACCATGGAACATTTTCAGCGAAAAGTAAGACAGATATGCCTTTTTGCTCTTTGATTCTATGTAAAAAGGGATGCACCCGGGTGGACCCCAAAACTGACCCCAGGGTCTTGATATGAACAAACTTGGAAGAGGTCAATAAGATGATGCTACATTCTAAATATGAAAGCTGTCTGCCTTCTGGTTTCAGAGAAGAAGATTTTTGAAGTTTTTCCCATTTTCACCCATCATGCTCAAATGAGCTGAAAGGGATGCGCCAGGGTGGAGCCCAAATATGACCCAAGGGTCTTGATATGAACAAACTTGGTAGGGGCCCACAAGATGATGCTATATACCGAACATGAAAGCAATGTGCCCTCTGGTTTCGATTAAAGAAGATTTTAAAAGATTTTCGCTCTTTGATTCTATGTAAAAAGGGTTGCGCCCGGGCAAAGCCCAAACATGACCCAAGGGTCTTGATATGAACAAACTTGGTAGAGTTTCACTAGATGATGCTACATTCTAAATATGAAAGCTGTCTGCCTTCTGATTTCAGAGATTTTTGAAGATTTTTATTTTTTTACCCTTCGTGCTCATAAGAGATAAAGGGATGCACCCGTGCAAAGCCCAAATATGACCCAAGGGTCTTGTTATGAACAAACTTGGTAGAGGCCCACTAGGTGATGCTACACACCACATATTTAAGCTTTCTGCCATCTGGTTACAGAGAAGAAGATTTTTAAAGATTTTCGCTCTTTGATTCTATGTAAAAAGGGTTGGGCCCGGGCAAAGCCCAAATATGACCCCAGGGTCTTGATATGAACAAACTTGGTAGAGGTCCATAACATGATGCTACATACCAAATATGAAAGCTGTCTGCCTTCTGGTTTCAGAGAAGAAGATTTTTAAAGATTTTCATATTTTCACCCTTTTTGTTAAGGGTAAAGGGAAAGTTAAGGGTGGATTTCATTTATTTGAACAACTTTGGTAGAGCTTGACCCAAGGATCATCCCTGCCAAGTTTCATCAAGATTGGCCCACTGGTATAGGAGGAGAAGATGTTTAAAGAAATTGTGGACGACGGACGACGCACGACTGACGACGGACGACGGACATTCTACGATCCCAATAGCTCACCTTGAGCACTTTGTGCTCAGGTGAGCTAAAAAATGACATAGTTCTGAACCAGGCAATCAAATATTCAGACTTTCAATTAAGCTTGAAATAGGAACTCATAAAATGTTATCAATATAAACCCCTTTGGCTCAATAATGCTGTAATTCTAGGATTAAGACTCATGGAATGATAAGTGCCCAATGATTAATATGTGGGACACGAAAGAGAGATAATGTAACTAGATCTTTTGTCAAATGAATAAGGGTACATTTGTATATATAAATGCTTTGGTTTGAACCTACTTATTAACATCCCTGGAATAACAGTTTTTACAACTTAAATCAATACCTTTTCATATTGCTTCCTGAGAAATAAAAACAAGTACCCACAACAGATGTGTACCAAGGAAAGAACAAAGATAGATAGTCACTCCTGCAAATCCAACTTGAAATATCTTGATCAAGAGTTGACGCTCTACCTCTCGACCATGGCCACTACAAAATAGATCTAAGCTTACAGACTTATTAATTGAATTTTGTTTTTGTTACAAACATACCTGGTTTTACAGCAGCCATGACAGCTCTGCTGGCTTTCAATACAGCATTATAAATGCCTTTCTGTTTGTCCGTAAATTTTCCATTACAAGGATAGGAGCAAGTAATGTCTGATGCATAGCAATAATATTCCCCTCCCATATCTAACAAACTGAAAACAAAAATTCAAAATCTCATCATAACACAATGGTGTAAAACACATTTATAAAACAGGAAGAAATTACATAGAACTTTATTCTCAATAAAAATCATACTTAATGTCATCTTTAGCAGGATAGTTGATGTTTTTGACGCCATATAACCCACATGCTAATAATAGGCCTCACTTTCTGTGAAATTCTCCAAACTTCAAAATCATTACTTATTCATTAATTCTACATCATTAAAAATGTTTTAAAACTATTTTACATCCAGAAAAGGGTACTTAAAACAATTTCTAAATTGCAATCGTGTTATAATGGATATAATTTCATTTTTGGGTTGATGTGTCCATGAATTAAGACTGATGGAGAAAGAGTTGTATTTCATCTAAATCTGTCCATAATTGGAGTTGCGTTTACAAGATGTGGACATACTGACATTCATACCGACTTCCATTCGTGATCTTGCTCAGACTTTTCCGTAAACTGGAAAGTATTTCAGACGCAAGTGTAGTAATTTTGGGTCATTTTTTACGTAATTCGGGTTCTGGTGGTACTTCAGTTAATTATTACGCTTGAATAAAAATCACATTTTTTAATTTTTGCGATAGTCTGCGGAGAACTTTTGGGCTTATAATAATTTAACTAGAAAGCCATGAATGGCTTGTGTCGCTCCACAGGCTTGAATTTCTTGTAATAGCAAATCTAAGTTTTGGCTAGAATTTTAGATATTTTGGGTTCTACTGATTATAACATATAGAGAAATGACCTCCGCCCATAAAACACATATTTTTCATCCCATCACAATAATTGTCGGTAGACTGATAGAGGGTCACCCATGGATCATTCATGTAAAATTTGGTTGATATCTATCAGTTAGATTCTGAGAAAATGATTATCAAAGTTTCCACTTTATAACATATAGAGAAATGACCTCCGCCCATAAAATACATATTTTTCATCCGATCACAATAACTGTTGGTAGACTGATAAAGGGTCACCCAAGGATCATTCATGTAAAATTTGGTTGATATCTATCAATTAGATTCTGAGAAAATGATTTTCAAAGTTTCCACTATATATCATATAGAGAAATGACCTCCGCCCATAAAATACACATTTTTCATCCGATCACAATAACTGTTGGTAGACTAATAAAGGGTCACCCATGGATCATTCATGTAAAATTTGGTTGAGATCTATCAGTTAGATTCTGAGAAAATGATTATAAAAGTTTCTACTATATTACATATAGTGAAATGACCTCCGCCCATAAAATACATATTTTTCATCCGATCACAATGATTTTTTGTAGACTGTTAAATAGTCACCCAAGGATCATTTATGTAAAATTTAATTGGTATCCATCTATTAGAACCTGAGAAAAGTCACTTTTTACCATATTTGGAAATTAGCCACGCCCATTAAATCCGAGTTTTTCATTGGATCAAAATTTCTTGAACAACTTTGAAAGAGGGTCACCCAAGGATCATTCCTGTGAAGTTTGGTTGAAATCCATCCAGTAGTTTCTGAGGAGAAGATTTTTAAAGAAAAAGTTTACGACCGGACGCACGGACGGACGCACGACGGACACAACGCCATGACAATAGCCCCAGTGGCTTTCAGCCAGTGGAGCTAAAAACAAAACGCAGTAAAACACTGCATTTTGTTATCAAATTATAATATGCCCACTTTTATTCTTTCGTTGATTTTGTTTGATAAAACGTCAGCCTTAGCCAGATCGTTGATGTTTGTGACGTCATATACACTCACGTGCAAAGTGACACCCTTTCATGGCACGCCCTTATTACTAATTGAAACCAATATACTTCAGATTTTGGCGGGTATGTACACATTGACATTGGTACAGATGGAGAAGATTAAACCAAGATATACAACCTTTGAAGCATGTAAAAAGCCACTTACCAGATATCCCCATCATTTAACTGTTTACTGTTGGGTGCCCCAGCATGGCCATAATGTAAAACTGACGCATTATCACCACTGGAAAATAAAAGAAAAGAATTTTCAAATATATTTTACTAAGGAGCTAGATATATATAATGGTTGATCCAGAATTCTGTACAATGGGTTTATAAAACTTCTGAACAGTTTAATTGCAAAACAAAAACAAGTTGTGTTTGTTAACAACCAATGCCCAAAAAGTTATGGCCAATGCAGTTTTTTTTTTTTGGGGGGGGGGGGGGGGGAGGGGGGGGGGGTGTAAATAGACTAACAGAGTAATGGACAAATAATGATGGCAAAAACAATATGCCCTACTATATCAATTCAGCAGCAGAAAATTTCTTTACACACATTATACATATAAAAGTGATCATCTGAAATACAGTAAAACATGTGTTAAGCGACCAATTACAGGACCACCAAAAAGCGATTTTTAAACAGAATTGTCACTCATTACACATTTTTTTTACAAATAAGAGACACAATTTCGATTGAATGTCTGTTTAATTGGGTATTTCTCCTATGTTATCATGGACTCAGGATTTGTGTGAATTTGACATCCCAAAGTATAATGATTTGGACACAGAATTTGTCCTATCTAGTGAAGTATTTGAGTTCAAGAGGGCCATATTTGCCCTGAACTACTCACCTTGATTTAATTGGTCTACTGGATGTCATACACGTAATATTCTAGAAAAAGTTTTTTTCAAATTTGCCAAGTGGTTGAGGAGGAGATATCTTTTAAAGAACTCAAAGAGAAAAAAAAATCCACATCCATATTCATCAGTCTATCAAAATTTCACATACAATTTTTAAAACAAGAGGCCCAAGAGGGCCTGTATCGCTCCACTGGCTTTAAAATCTTTAGACTTTCATTAAATAAAGCTTACTTTAAATGAATACATTAACACTCCAAAGACCTATTTAGTACTGATTAAATGGTTCTGGTCCATATTGCACCAAAATACTCAATCACAATAAACCTTCAACCCTTAACCAATCTTATTAAAACATAAGGTTCAGAAGATGTCGTTCAAAGACTTCAGGCTAAAAATAGGCCCTACCTGACATGCCCATATTTATGGACCAATCAAAATTTCTTGAACAATTGAAGTAAATAGTCACCCAAGAAACATTCTGGTAGAGTTTCATTGAAATTGGCTGAGTGGTTCCGGAGGAGATATCGTTGAAATATTTGGCCTCAATATAAGCCCCGCCCTGCCACGCCCAAATTTATAGGCCTATCACAATTTAGCAAATATTTTTTGAAAAGATACTCAAGGGACATTCTGGTAAAGTTTCATTGAAATCAGCCAAGTGGTTCAGGAGAAAATGTCATTTGAAAATTTCGGGCTCAAAATAGGCCCCGCCCTGCCACGCCCATATTTTTAGTCCAATCAAAATTTCTTTAACAATTTAAGTGAAGGGTCACCCAAGGAACATTCTGTTAAAGTTTCATTGAAATCAGCCAAGTGGTTCAGGAGAAAATGTCATTTGAAAATTTCGGGCTCAAAATAAGCCCTGCCCTGCCACGCCCATATTTATGGACCAATCAAAATTTCTTGAACAATTTAAGTAAAGGGTCACCCAAGGAACATTCTATTAAAATTTCATTGAAATCGGCCCAGTGGTTCAGGAGGAGATGTCATTCAAAGATTTCAGGCTCAAAATAAGCGCCGCCCTGCCACGCCCATATTTATGGGCTAATCAAAATTTCTTGAACAATTTAAGTAAAGGGTCACACAAGGAACATCCATGCCAAGTTTCATTGAAATCCGCCCAATGGTTTGGGAGGAGAAGATTTTTAAAGATTTCAAAGTGAAAAAATGCCACGCCCTGCCACGCCCATATTTGGGGGCCAAACAAATTTCTTTGAACAATTTAAGAAGGGGGCCACCCAAGGATTATTTCTACCAAGTTTCGTTTAAATCCACCCATTGGTTTGGGAGGAGAAGATGTTTAAAGAAAAAGTTTACGCATGCACGGACGCACGACGGACACTCCGCCATGACAATAGCTCGCTGGCCTTCGGCCAGTGGAGCTAAAAAAATCAAACAAGAAATATTCTTTCAGTTTCATTTAACATGACCCAGTGGTAAAAGAGAAGTATTTCTAAATTGTTGACAGACAGCAGATTGAGAGTGATTCTAATAGCTCCCCTTGAGTATGTTGTGCTTGGGTGAACTAATAAAACAGTAATCAAGAAAGGGTTGATGTCAGGTTTATGGACTGGTTAAAATGTAGTGCTGGTAAGTGTCCCAAGAAACATTTTTTTTCTAATATTACTAGATATGCATAAGTTGTATTGAGTGATGAGAGATCAATTTTGTGTAAAATTAACCCCTTATCACACATTAAACCTTGAGATTTTATAAAAGTTTTTTCTCCATCCCACACAGTTTAAACAGATACTTATGTCTTAGAAATGAAAATCATGGAACAACTTTTTGAATTTATTCTCTGTAATCATGTTTTTAGAAGTGCCGCTTGCCAAACACAACTAGTTGGTTCTCTCAGGACAACTGGGGCCTGTTTTACTAAACATTTTACAATAATTTTTTGTGCAAGTCAAGAATAAAGGTTGTTTCTACAGTTGTAACTAAATAGGGCATTCTGCCATGCATCATCTCATTGAAATCGTCTTCTAAAGACGATTCCTAAGAAATATTGCAAGGCAGAATCAATCAATGTGTAAAAACACCAGGTATGATTTGTGATTTTGACTTTTTTTGTAAGATGTTTAGTAAAACAGGCCCGTGGTGTTGAGCCTGCATCAAAATGTTTGACCTTGAGCTGTGACCTTGACCTTGGAGCTGGATTTGAAATGCCTTGCCCAAGGTAGCACTCAGTGAATAGGCATAGGCTAAGACCAAGTGAGAGGATGGGTAAAGGTGTGGAGGATGAGATTGCTAAAGAAAAATCAACATTGGTCATTTAGTGCAAACTTCTTACCTGCCACAAATACAGGTGTAAGATATGTTACGGAGACCTCCTTGGAAATAGCAGTAATGACGGAATATGCTACAAATAGAAATTTAGTCGTTTTTAGTTTAAATGTTTATAACAAAAGCCTTACCTACCGGTGCCTACACTCAGCTTTTTGATGCTGGATAGGGGATAATAAATCTAAGTCCAAAAAGGGACAAAATCCTCACAAGATGCATTTAGGGTTATCCTACTTGATTGTAAAGATTACTTTTTGATAGTGAACATGTGTGGTAAATTTCGACACCTTTGACAACAATACATAGGCTAAAGCAAAACCTGCGGTTTCTTATAAAAGACCAGTTAAAAATTATATACATGTGAAAGTGCTACAAAGGGCAATGATATGTCATGGAGTTTATCAGTTTGTCCTGGGATACACTTTCAACACAAGTACAAAACCAGCCCATCTACCTGACAATCGTGTCCTTGATTATTTCCTCAGACAACTATGTTACAATAGTCATTTGTGAAATAATCACCACATACCTACAACATACCCCGGTACCCCAGGCCAGTTGTCTACATCCACCGTACATATAACAATAATTCAAGAAGATACTGTAAACAAGCAAAGACAGTCATAACAAAATTCATAATATAACTAGTGGTGTATGAGTGATATAAACCCATTGAATATTTTTCTATAATTCAAGAGTGAAATTACTCTTCAGGTTATAGGAGTAACTTTAGAATTCAAACCATTTTCAAAGTTATTACTACATGTATAACAAATAACCGTGTTATAACCTCCTGTATGATATTTTTAATGATATCACATAATGTAGTTATTTTTAGAACAAATATATAATGCGGTTATTTTTAGAAACTTGCATTTCTGTTGGAAACATCTAATAAAATAAGGCAAGTAAAGGTTATAATACATATTTAGTGTATTGTATGAAAAAATATCTAACTCAGTTGTGGGAATTGAAAATTGTCGAGGCTCTGATCAATTCTCCCAACCTTGATAGATATTTTTTCTCATACAAAATACTAAATATGTATAATTTTATTTATACATCTGTCAAAACATGTGATTATTTGATCAACTGTGGTCTCCAGACTGCGTCCACTTCTTAGTCCAGTGCATAATTCTCACCTTAAGTCTGATTGACTTGAAACTTCGTTAGTTACATTACTCTCATGATAATGGTGTGCAGTGCACAAGATACATAATTCTAGTTAGCTAAGTTATTGCCCTTTGATGATTTTATAATTCAATTTTAGTTATGTCCATCAATATTTGAGCGTTCTGATTGGCTGAAAGTTTTGTTCTCCAATGAAAACAATTATGAGGATGCAGTTGTTTTATGAGCTTCCCGAAAACCTAGTCCTGTAAGAAAACTGTTTCTTAAAGAAAAAAATCTTTATATCTTTGCTTCATGATATTAAATTATAAGATATGTAGATAATATTTGTCCATTTCATAGAGGTATGAAACTAAAAACCTAATCACACTCATGTATGAATCCACTTTGTGTATTCATACAGTGTGATTAGGTTTTTAGTTTTATACCTCAATGAAATCAACAAATACTCTTTTCATCTCTTAATTGACTTCATTAAAATCCCCTACTTCAAAAGCTATAATAACGCTGATCAGGTTGCTTTTAATAATTTATTTTTTTCCCTTTTATACTGAAATTTGAGTACTCATTGCAGCTGTCTATTTGATAATTTTAATAAAACTAATCAGGTCATCATTTTCAGTTATTGTTTAAAATAAATAACTATTTGCTTATCCCCCCATCCAAGAAACAAACCATCCTAACAAAAGGCTTGCCTAATGCATACCGGTATATTATCATTTAGGAGTTCATGGAGGCATGAACCTAAAGCATGCAAAAAGAGTCCACAATACAAATTTAATTATTGAGACTTTTTTTTATCTAATCAGCATACAGGAATTATTTAGGGCAAAAAAGAATTTTAGTGATATCTACCTTTCAATCTGGTATTCATACATTCCAGGTCTAATATTCCTCATAACCTGAAAAGAATAAGTATCTTGATAGTTACTGAAGATCTGAGATCTTCCATCAAAATGGACATTGTAATTGAACAGAGTCCTGTTTAGTCCATAGATCTATATAATCATGTCTAAAAGCTCAAGTTTTAACTTTTGACCTTGAGCTGTTTCCTTGACCTTGGAGCTATCAAAAAAACTTTCTTCCACCTGTCAAATCTTCACATGAAAGAGAAATATTGAGTGACATTCACTTTAAACTCAATCTATAGATTAAGGGTAATGCTCCAGACAAGCTCAATTTCAAAACTTGACCCTGAGATGTTGTCTTGACCTTGGAGCTATCAGAAAGTACGAGTAATGCTCCAGACAAGGTCAATTTCAACATTTGACCTTGACCTGTGACCTTGAGCCAGGTGTTAACTGAAAAACATTCCAAATCAATGGTTCAGCCCAAAACAGTTGTAACTCCCTATATGTTTATAGGAAGTTCCAACTGTTTCACGCTGAGCCATCGAAATGGCATGTCTACCTATAATTAAGGAATTGTACCAAGGTTTGTTTTTTTAAATCCATATACAGAAGTAGATTCAATGCTCCAGACAAGATTCTGAAAACGTTGGATGTACAGGCAGATCGACACAAAATTGGTGGCCTATTGGCATCAGACAATGATTAATATTTAAGTCATACAGTTCATGAAAGTGATAAATAAGAATTTATATTAGGATACCTTCAATGAAGTCTTAAATGTGAAAATATGCTTCATTTTAGTCTTATGTAAATATAAACTGAATAAATTTAAGCCAATAAATAAGTACAATATACATTGTACTTGAAAAGTACTTGAGTAGTACATTACATGGATTTTTCATTGAAGGTAAAATATTCTCCGAAAGCTGTAAAGTCAATTAACACTTGTTATGCTGAACCCAGAATATTCCTGTATTGGCAGGTGGTATAGACAAAGATCAGTCTGCAACTGTGTACAGTCTGATCTTAGTCTATACCACCTAGTCTATACCATCTGTTTTCATTGCCAGTTCAGAAAAGTTTAAAAATTAAATTTTTTTCTAAAAAATGCTGACCAACAATCAGTGCATTCAGCACTTTGATTTTGATTCAATTTTGCAAAGGACAAGGGTAATACCAATCAAAATGTACCTTGTTCTCTTCCTACATGAAATAACTATTTTGTTCTTTAGGAAGTGAGCTTTGACTGACCTGTTTATGGGCTTCACTGCTGATCTTGTTTGTGTATCGAAGAACTTCTAATTCAAGGTCTGACTTGAACACTCGACTGCAAACAAAAAATAGCATAGAAAAGAAAGGATTTTGCAAATATGTGGATATACAAACAAGAGGGCCGTTGGCCCTGGGTCGCTCACCTGAGAAAAAAGCTTCATTACCTAGGTATGTCCATGCAACCAAAGAAAAAGAGATTTTCACTTATTCAATCAGATAACATTTGAAATAATCCCCCCCCCCTCTGCTCCTCACCTGGTCATTATTTATTTAAGCTTTTTTCATTAAAGGTCTGTGATCAGCTAATCAATGCCAGATATACAGGCTGAGTCTGAGACTTTTAAAGTTTTCTTTAATGAGTTGATCAATCCATGTCAAATATAAAGGCTGTAGGGATTCAAAATTCTCAACAAAGCACTCCCCCTCCCCCAAGATGCTCTGCACCTGGTGAATCTACAGTCATGATTTTAGCTTATTCAATTGATGTCCATATGCTGATCATTCATACCAATTTTCAAGTCTGTAGGACTCCCGGTTCATTAGAAGTTTAAAGATTTCAAAAATGATCCAAAGTACTACCCCCTCCCCAAGACACTCAGCACCTGGTGACCCTACAGTCATGATTTTAGCTATTTTATTAATGTCAATATATTGATCACCCATTACAATTTTCAAGTCTGTAGGGTTCCTGATCCAGGAGAAGAATAAGGTAAAAGATTTCAAAATTGATCCAAAGTACTACCCCTCCCCCCTAATGCTCCGCATCTGGTGGCCCTACATTCATGCTTTTAGCTATTATATTTAAGATCCATCTACTTATCATCCATGCCAATATTGGAGTCTGAAGGGCTCCTGGTTATTTTAGAAGATGAAGGTTAAAGTTACAAAATTTTCACAAAAGTACTACCCCTTCCCCCCTGGTGCTCCGCACCTGGTGGCATTACAGTCATGATTTTAGCTATTTTTATTAAGGTCTATGAGCTGATCCTCCATGCCAATTTTCAAGTCTGTAGAGCTTGTGGTTCAGAAGAAGAAGAAGGTTAAAGATTACAAAATTTTCACAAAAGTACTACCCTCTCCCCCATGGTGCTCAGCACCTGGTGAATCTACAGTCATGGCTTAAGCTATTTTTATAAAGGTCCATATACTGATCATCCATGCCAATATTCAAATCTGTCAGGCTCCTGATTCATCAGAAGGAGAAGGTTAAAGATTACAAATTTTTCACAAAAGTACTACCCTCTCCCCCCTGGTGCTCCGCACCTGGTGAATCTACGGTCATGATTTTAGCTATTTTTATAAAGGTCCATATACTGATCATCCATGCCAATTTTCAAATCTGTCAGGCTCCTGATTCATCAGAAGAAGAAGGTTAAAGATTACAAAATTTTCACAGAAGTACTACCCTCTCCCCCCTGGTGCTCCACACCTGGCAGCCCAACAGATATGGTTTTAGCTATTTTTATTCAGGTCTATGAGCTGATCATCCATGCCAATTTTCAAGTCTGTAGGGCTCCTGGTTCCGAAGAAGAAGCAGCTTGAAGATTACAAAATTTACCCAAAGTACTACCCCCTCCCCCCTGGTGCTCCGCACCTGGTTGCCCAAAAGATATGATTTTAGCTATTTCAATTCAGGTCTATGAACTGATCATCCATGCCAAGTTTTAAGTCTGTAGGACTACTGGTTGAGAAGAAGAAGAATTTTAAAGATTTTCTTAAAATTTCACTGTTTGTTGCCATAGCAACCAGAGTTTTTCATGGATTTAAATTCTTTTAGCTATTTTTGAAGGGGACCACCTAAGCAACATTTCTGTAAAATTTGGTGTAAATCGGCCCAGTAGTTTAGGAGGAGATGTCGTTTAAAGAAATTGTTGACGGACGCCGGACGACGGACGACGACCGGACGACCGACGGACGGACGCCGGATGAAAGGTGATCACAATAGCTCACATGAGCACTTCGTGCTCAGGTGAGCTAAAAATATTTAAAGGAAATATGGTGAGTCTAGAAAGAAGGGGAAATACCAATTTGTTGTACAATCTATACACACACAGTAAACATAAGTTGTGGAAAGTGGATCTGACAAAAAAAGTGATAAAAACATGTAATTCAGTCTTACCATTCAGATATCTCTGGATGTAAAAACTCATTCTTCACTTTAAATCTGAAATAAGAAACGACATTGTTAATACGTGTTTGTTGTTGCAACAACATGGTTGTCACAGGACAACACTATCAATCTAAATTTAACCATAGCTCCAGATAAGTCTAATTCTAACATTTGAGCTTGAGCTGTGACATTGACATTGAAGCAATTTGAAAATTTCTTTCAAATGGTACACTTCTCATAATCGAGAACAATTGTGCCAAGTCATTCAGAAATCATCCATAAATGTAGGAGCTATGCTTTGGACATATTTAATAAATTGATCCCTGACCTGTGACCTTGACTTTGGATTGATTGATTGATTGAATGGAGTTTAACGCCGCTTTCAACATTATTTCAGTTATATCGCGGCGGCTGGAGCACCTAACAATGGATCCCTGGTATTTCTCTCACCAGTACAACCATCACATTCTTTCCTAGCCTCCAGCTACTATCTCACATAGGTCTACGATTATCAACCCATTGGTGAGAGACAAATAGTCGGAAAGAATGAGTGCCGCCGTCGGGGATCAAACCCGGGACCTCTAGATACCTTGACTTTGGAGCTATCTGAAAATTTCCTTTAAATATCAAATCTTATCATGATGGAGAACAATTGTTTTAGAGCTTGTCCATTAATGTAGGAGTAAATGTCCGGACAAAATGGGATGGACTGACAGATGGACGGACAGGCACCCACACCAAGCCATCATTGTGACAACCATGTCTTGCTCACCACATGCAGGCTCAACAAAGATGGCAATGACTTTCTAAACAGAAGCTGTTGACTATTTCTAGTATTGGATTGTAACAGCAAATCAATATCGACATAGGAAAGTTCCATTAAATAAAAGTCAGAGAAAGGAATTTATGTCTAGACAGTGATATGATAATCTTAGAAGCAATGCAAGGTTGCCAAGCAAATGCTTTAGTAGAACAGAGATATAACTGATACACTGATATACAACAATTGCATTTAAAAACTTAACCTAGAAGGTTGATGATATGGTCGCACAAGTATGTGCAAGGTTTAAAGCAATAGCTTGAGTGGAAACAGAGATTTGACACAGTTGCATGTAAAAACTTAACCAAAGCATTATGCCAACGCTGACACCGTTGATATGATAAGGGTATCAGTGACCGGGAAACTAGGTCAATATCTCTGAGAGACGCGACACTATTTCAGTAGGTCAACATCGCAGGCAGACTGACGCTGTCGTAATCAAAGGACCCTCTCATGAACTTATAGGACAGGCTATCTTTTATAAGCAGTAAGGTCTTTTTAACATATTTATTCCCGATTTTTGTTAACCATATGTATCTTTGCAACATCCATTACTGGCTAGTTGTCTGAACTTAAAACTGAGTTCATACACGGACATTTTTAAATGAATTGTACTATTTGATCCGCAATTCTCATTGTTCATAGGCTGTAAAAACTTCCTACATTTTAATCTGGTAGCCCATTATTACAACTAGTTTTGTCCATCATTTGTAATTTATTTTTGTCTACATTTTGTTGCGCCATTCTGGCTCGACGGTCTTTATTCCTAGGATCAAATACAAATAATTGCTGGATTCGTCCAATGTCACAGGTTAGATACAACGAGAGATAATGTAGGGGTAACAATTTACCTGTACACCAGCAACACCCCCTGTTGAAAAAAGTTCTACTTTAACTTTCGGAGATTGTATGTTGTATGTTGGAATCCGTTAGAAAATGAATACGTTTAGAAATAGGTTTTGAGGAAAATGAGCTTTTATTTCAAACAGAAATTAATTGGCAAGTGTACTGCAGAAAACCGGTACAGTAAAAGTTGAACCGGTTTTGTATTTTCTCTATGAACAGACCGCGGTATATCGGTAAATCGGTTAACCGTTTCACCCCTAATATTAATGCACATTTATTTTTTTCAGTTCAGTTCCAGAAAATAAATTCAAAAGCAAAAGAATGTTAATAAATATTCGAAAGAATCTGTGACTAAATTGAACATGAGACAAGCTGATCTTAACCTTGTCTAGCAATACAAAAAAAAATTTTTTTAGCTCGCCAAAGCTAGCTTGATAACATTTCTATTCTAAACCCAGCTATGATCAGCGTGACTCTTGACAGATTCTAAATATATAAATAAGGGTCAGTACAAAACTATTGTAAGTGCCTATAAAAACATAGGAACTTACAACAGTTTTGCACTAACTCCTAAATATGTACCACAAGAGGAGGTTATCTCTTTAGTGCATTAGTCACTAGAATCCTTAACTTACTCGCTGATTCCATCAAATGCTGCCTCTTTACAATAATTGCCACTGTCTGTATTCAAACCCCTCTGAAAATACAGTGTTAGAATTAGTGCATATTCCTAATACATGTTTTCCTTAAAGCTTGTTGGTTATTAACAGAATTTCTTGCTAATCCATTCATCAACATCTGTTCTTTAATCACTAATCCTCCAATGAAACTGCTTTTTTTCTTATAAGTTTGACCTTTATATTTGACATTGACATTGGCCAATGACCTTGAGATTGGATGATATGTTTTGTTAAGAGGAACCAGCATGTCAAATATAAGTATTGTCACTTGACAATTGTTGAAGTGTTGAAGTTATAGTATAATGTTTAAATCCAGGTTAAGTTTTCAGGTTAACTTTTTGCAGACAGACAGACAAACAGACATACAGATGGACAGTTAGACAAAAGGACACCAATAAAACAATATGCCCCCAATCTGGTTGATGCAGGGACATATTTTTTTTTTTTACAGGCTATTGAAATTACTCAAATGATAAACAGTCGTCTTGGTTTAGCAGTTAAGTGATAGATTTCCTTACACAACCATTATGAAAAGTCCCCTATATCCATAAAATGGACACTTCCTCTCATTTTAATTATCTGAAATGAATCAAAATTTGCTGGAACCCATTACAACCATCTGATTAAGCAAGCAATTATTAAAATGCTTAAGTTGTACATCCATAAAATGTTAAACTCAAATGGCAGAAAATGACTTCCTTTTTATGGAATACTTTGATTGGTCAATCTATGCTTTTATTGACAGCAGCAATCTGTCAACTAGGGATGATCAGTGGTACTTTGGTATTGGTTACTGCTGGTTCTATGATGTCCCTAGTAATCAGCATCAATCCATTTTGAAGGCACTGGTTTCAACTTCCTATTCTTATGAATTTTATCAAACTTTCATATCAATGATAAAAACAATTAAATGTAATCCGAAAAGTTTATTTACATCCCCCATCCTCTAGCCCCAAGATTATATACAACTAGAACTGTCGCAGAGCGGACTAATACCCCCCACAAGCACTTTGTCAGAATGCAAGTGCTATCAGTGCAGGATGTGTTTGTAACAAATATTGAGGTCATATGCACTGTTTGCCTGAAGTTTCATGATTCTAAGTCACTTGGTTTTTGAGTTAGAGTCCAGAATTGAAAATTAAACAAAAATTGACTGTGAACTTGACCTTTGACATATATAAGCAAAAAACAATAGGGCACTTACTTGGATCATAAGCAACATTTCCATAAAGTTTCATGCTTGTAGGTCACTTGGTTCTCAAGTTAGAGTTCGGAAATGAAAATTGAACAAAGGCTGACTGTGACCTTGACCTTTGACCTATGTAACCCCAAAACAATAGGACACTTCTTTGGGTCATAAGGAACATTTGTATAAAGTTTCATGATTGTGGGCCACTTGGTTCTTGAGTTAGAGTCCGGAAACAAAAATTAAACAAAGGCTGACTGTGACCTTGACCTTTGACCTATGTGACCCAAAAACAATAGGGCACTTCCTTGGGTCATAAGGAACATTTGTATAAAGTTTCATGATTGTAGGTCATTTGGTTCTTGAGTTAGAGTTCGGAAATGAAAATTGAACAAAGGCTGACTGTGACCTTGACCTTTGACCTATGTGACCCAAAAACAATAGGGCACTTCCTTGGGTCATAAGGAACATTTGCATAAAGTTTCATGATTATAGGTCATTTAGTTCTTGAGTTAGAGTCCGGAAACGAAAAGGTCTACGGACGGACGGATGGACGGACGGACTGACTGACGGACAGATTGACGGATGGACAGACAGACAGACATGGTGAAACCAATATTTCCCCCTCTACTTCGTAGGATGGGGGTATAATGAATCAGTAGTAATCGGCATTGGTTAAAAAGTATCACATAGGTATCAGGATTGGTTAAAATCTATTGATGCACATTCCAACTGTCAACTGAGATATAAGTTGTTCTGCAGATGATGCATGAGATTCTACTTGTATTTGAAGGATCCTATATAATCATATATGAAGTAATAACCATTTCTGTCTCCAAAAACTTACCAAAGTCAACAAAACTGATGGATTCTTCTCTTTTAGTACTTTGAAAATCTAGGAAAATATAAATTAATATCTTTTAGCTTTGAGTGTTTTTTACCATTAAGTTGAAATCATTGAAAACTATTTTGACTCTGTATTCAGTAATGTATGCTTATAAAGTCTTCTTTAACCCTTTGCTGTTTAATCCCTGCTTATTACGTGCCTGTGATTTTATGATTGAGAAAACATTGTGAAAAAAGAAGAAATTGCTTCTGACAAGCAATTTCTTCTTTTTCCACACTATTTTCTACCCTACGGAATTTTTCAAATTAAATCCACTTTAAATTTTAAACCTTTGGATTTGGACAGGTCCAAAATCTTGTAAAGCAGGAAAGGGTTAATAACTATTGTCGTACATTTTGTGTAGATCTATTGGAAGTATGTACCTACATGTATAAAGATACAGGCACTTACAATAGTTTTGTATTGAACCTCACAAAATAATTGGAGCATGGTTGGCTTGCTTTTAGACTTTACTATGTGAATGCTATTTGGGCATTTTTCTTCCTGTTTTTTTGTGCATGTTTTTATTTCATCCTTTTCTTAAATTTGTATAAATATTTATTTTCATATTAATCTTTATGGAAGATATCAACTTCTATAGAGATAATAGCCAGTGAAATTACCAAATTTTCATACCTTGCTTTGGTTCATTTCAATATTTGATGTAATCAAAGTGGAGCCAAACAAACAATTGAGGTCATGCATGGCAATCACATGTAAAATGAAGCTTTATTGTCCCAAAATTTTAACATTTTGTTTCATTTTTGTCTTAAAAAACAGAATAACAGTTTGTTTTTTTCTTGTAAGATTGATTAATCTTTCATTTCGCAAACAACAAAGAAAAATATCAATCTCACACAGAAACAAACAAGTATACTCATTATAAGAGACTTTTTCATGATGGAGAGACATTTGGCTCCATGAGTAGCCTCATGGTGAATTGAACAGATAATTGGACTGAGGTTATAAAAATTCTTTCTTGCTCAAATGAGAATTTTCTCAAATTGAGAATTTTAAAATTTAATTCAGTTAAAGAAAATAAAAGACAATATTGATAAGTTATAATATTATATTTATAACAACTTATTACTATTATCATCTGTGTTCATACATTTACTGTATATTAGTACTATAAAAGATTTATGGCTTTAATCTCAAGTTGAAATTTGAGAAAATGAGATGAGAATGAGGAAACTTTTATAACCACAGGTCTTAGCTTTGCACACATGTGAAATTGTTTGAAACACCACACACATGCAGAGCTATTATGTACCAAAACTTACTTCTGTTAAAAAATGGCACTCTTCTACTTCATATCTTGTTTTAAAGTCGTTCTCTGTCAATAGCCTACAAGAGATACAAATACACAGACATCAAATTTTCAAACACTAATCTCCAAGTTCTAAGCAAGGGCACCATCTACAATGTGTTGGGTTCTGGATAAAAAATATATATCAAACAAGAGGGCCATAGTGGCCCTAAATCGCTCACCTGAATGAACTGTCGAAAATAGTTTAAAGTAGATTTAGAAAGGATGAAGTATTCTTACCAAATTTCAGGTCGATTGGGCAAAAATTATGCCTCTACACTGCTTACAAGGTTTTTCTAAGATCTGACCCCGTGACCTCATTTTTGACCCCACTTGACCCAATTTCAAAATCGACCTAGATTTCATCAAGATGATCATTCTGACCAATTTTCAGGTTGATCAGGCAAAAAATATGGCTTCTAGAGTGTCTACAAGGTTTTTCCAATATTTGACCCTGTGACCTCATTTTTGACACCACTTGACCCAATTTCGAACTTGTGCGAGATTTCATCAAGACAACCATTCTGACCAAATTTCAAGTTGATTGGGCAAAAAATGTGGCCTCTAGAGTGTCTACAAGGTTTTTCTAAGAATTGACCCTGTGACCTCATTTTTGACCCCACTTGACCCAATTTTGAACTTGTCTCAGATTTCATCAAGACAATCATTCTGACCAAATTTCAGGTTGATTGGGCAAAAAATATGGCTTCTAGAGTGTCTACAAGGTTTTTCTAAGATTTGACCCCGTGACCTCATTTTTGACCCAACTTGACCCAATTTTGAACTTGTCCGAGATTTCATCGAGACAATCATTCTGAACAAATTTCAGGTTGATTGGGCAAAAAATATGGCTTCTAGAGTGTCTACAAGGTTTTTCTAATATTTGACCCCGTGACCTCATTTTTGACCCCACTTGACCCAATTTCAAACTTGTGCGAGATTTCATCAAGACAATCATTCTGGCCAAATTTCAGGTTGATTTGGCAAAAAATATGGCTTCTAGAGTGTCTACAAGGTTTTTCTAATATTTGACCCCGTGACCTCATTTTTGACCCAACTTGACCCAATTTTGGACTTGTCCGAGATTTCATCGAGATGATCATTCTAACCAAATTTCAGGCTGATTGGGCAAAAAATGTGGCCTCTAGAGTGTCTACAAGGTTCTTCTAAGAATTGACCCTGTGACCTCATTTTTGACCCCACTTGACCCAATTTCGAACCTATCCCAGATTTTATCAAGACAATCATACTAACCGAATTTCAGGTTGATTGGGCAATAAATATGGCTTCTAGAGTGTCTACAAGGTTTTTCTAAGATTTGACCCCGTGACCTCATTTTTGACCCCACTTGACCCAATTTCAAACTTGTCTGAGATTTCATCAAGACAATCATTCTGACCAAATTTCAGGTTGATTGGGCAAAAAATGTGGCCTCTAGAGTGTCTACAAGGTAAATGTTGACGACACACGACGCACGACGGACATCACGCGACCACAAAAGCTCACCTTGAGCACTTCGTGCTCAGGTGCGCTAGAAAGGGGCATAATTTACACAAAAAGAATCTAAAAGTTATTGCCCTTGCTAATAACGATTGCTCCTTTGATAGCGAACATGTGTGCCAAGTTTCAGGTTTTCTTTTGAAAACAGCCCAGCTAATATGACAATCTCAAGAAAAAAAATTGTTGTTTTTTTCTATTCAATCCTGCATACTTAACATATGAAAAAGAAAATATTGAAGTAAAAGAAACAAGAGGACCATGATAGTCCTTAATTGCTCATATTTGTCCCTCTGACTCCTCCCTTAGCAACACTCTGACCAAATTTTATGTATTTTGGGTCGTAATAATTATTGTGGTCTCTTGTGTATTAAAAAGAAAATTGTCAGTAAGGCCCCATTCCAGTGATATTACATTGATAATTCTAATTTTCAAACAATTTCATTCTTGTAAACAAACAAATATTCAGACCAAGTTTCATGAAGATTGGGCCCTAATTGTGGCTTCCAGAGCGAAACAAGAAAATTGTCACTAAGGTCCTTTTTCCCCTGATATCACACAGATCCTTCCCAAATTTAATAGGGTTCATCCTCGTGACTAATCAAACATTCTTACCAATTTTCAAGAAAATTCAGTCATAATTGTTGCCACTACAGTGGCAAAAAGAAAGTTGTCATTAAGGCCCTTTTTTCCCGTGATTTCACAATAATACTTTCTAATTTTCAATTGGATTCGTCATTGAGACCAGACAAACATTCTGACCAAGTTTCATGAAATTTGGGCCATGAGTATGGGCCTCTATACTGTAAACAAGAAAATAGTCATTATGGTTCCTTTTTCTGGTGATATCTCATGGATCCTTCTCATTTTGATAAGGATTCACCCTTGTGACCTCAAAAACATTTTGATTCAGTTTTATGAAGATTTGGCAATAATTGTTGCATCTACGAGTGTAAAAAAGAAAATTTTCATGAAGGCTCCGTTTACTTTGATTTTCCAGTTCATGAAGTTTGGGCCATAAATGTGGCCACTAGAATGTTAACAAGATTTAGGTTCCCTTTTCAATGACATCTCATGGATCCTTCTAATTTCCAATAGGGTTAATCCATGTGACCAGACAAACATTTTGACCTAGTTTCATAAAAATTGAGCAATTATTGTGGCCTCTAGAGTTTAAATACTTTAATTGTTGACCTCTGATGATGCACAACTGATGACAGATTTTCAATGTTCACAAAAAATCACCATAAGCATGTTGTGCTCAGATGAGCCAAAATTACTGACAAGCAGTTTTTCCTTTTAAAACAATATCTAAAGTTTAATGATATCTCATTAATGTGAAATTGTTCTTTGGGAGATTTTATTGTTAAATGAATTTACATGGATAAAGATGGTGGAAATATAAAATGATTATATAAATAGGTATCTCTATATTCCAATTAGACACAGGGATGATGCCTAGATGCTTATGTATAATTTTTTCTGGCTACATGCTCTTCAAATGCATGGCTCTTTTCAATCTGTGTTTAATTATGACATAAGTTATCAAGTTAGCAGGTTTTCCTAGTTGAATAATACCCATTCTGAAGTTCCATGCATTGTGGGTAAAATTGGAGAGGTGTCCTTTGTTGTTGATAACAATCTTAAAAGCCTGAGAAATGAAAAGGCCTACAAATACTCTGAAGATAAAAACTATTGTAAATAGGTGTAAAGAATGTTTATAACAAACAATTATTCTTTTCATAACAAACTACAATGTATTGTAAAAAGTTACTCTTAAAGACCATTAAAACAAGGAAGTATGAGGTACCGAAAATAGATACACAAACAAAGAATAAAAAATTTCAAGGTTTCATTACAATGGAAAAGACTTTAGAAAATATTTCATTATGATTTTCAATTCAGGTAATAGCCAGGACATGTTGTCCTACCCTTACCATGTCACCATATTTTAGTTGAGTCAATAGTTATAGAGATCATAGAATGTCAAACAAAATGTGGTAATAGATCATACTGAAATCTTCCAATCAAAAATAAAACATTGTGTAAAGATGAGAAAAATGCTTGTTCGAAAATATTTCTCCTTTGCCTAATTTTTCTACAGTATCAAAATCTTTTGTCAGAAGAATAAACAAGAGCGCTGCCTGTGGGTACAACCCTCCGCTGCAGGTGCTGGATAATACAAAAAATCTAAGTCAAAGAAGAAGAATTACCCTCACAAAAAGCTTCCAGAGTTACCCCCCTTGATAGTCTGGATAGCTCTTGTGATGGTGAACACACATGCAAAGTTACATGAAGATATGTTCATCAATAATAACAGATTTATGACCAAGGTTAAAGGTTGTCACGCCAACACAAACACCTACGCCCAACAACTACACCAAAGCCAACATAAACAACGCCCAAGGTGATCACAATACCTCAGGTTTTCTCCAAAAATAGCCAAGTTAAAAATGATGATACAGAAAGCCATATCATGGATATACAAAGCTACATAAAGGGGGTATATTTTGATAATACCTCCATAAATCCTATTTTGAGACCATTCAAATGAGTGCCCACAGCATTAGGTTTCATTGACATATAAAGATTTTAGACTGGCATTATTACCTCGTATAAGTCACTGTTTTGATAGTGAACACATGTTTCAAGTTTAAAGCAAATGTCTCCAGTAATACCAGAGATTTCACAACATGTCATCTTTTTGCACAACAATGAAGCTGGCCTTTTTAGCAAACGACAACACCAAGGCTACAGTAAAACTAAGGTTTTTTTTTTTCTTAAATTTGCTGAGCTAAAACTGTGCCCTTACTTTCCCATCCATACAGCATATGCATCTGGTAATCTAGGAGGGAAGAGTATGGCATTTCCTGTGTCTACTTCAATAGCCCCATAACAATCTGGCTCTTCGACACCAAAACACCAGTGGAAATAGGACTCCTGCAGTAAAGATAAAGCTTTTAGGTCAGGGCTCATGTTTGACCCCTTAAACCAATGTGTTGACCCTAAAAAATATGATAATATCCTATTTTGACCCATAGAAATTACTCCCAAGGGGGGCATCTTGACCCCCCTGAGATAAAATTCTATATGTCAAAAGTTGGTTTTATCACTCAAATTTTCAATGATGTATCATATATACTACATGTATTTAGAATTCTTCTAATCATTTTTTCCCTTTATTGTCACAATAGAATGTCAATTTACACTGAAATCTGTACAAAGTCTACACACAATTTGCCATTTCTGCTCTTTTGACCCCTTTAGAATTTAAATAGAGTGTAATTTGTAGGAAATACTTCCACTGTGTAATTTGTCTTAATTTGGTTTTGTCTGATGTACTATCTTTTGTTTGTTTTCCCAAGTATGTATTTTTGTATTGTTTTCATTTTCTATCCACTTGTACTTCTTTATTTTCTTCCTTTCTAGTGTTCCTTTCTAGTGTCTTTGCCATATCATTTTTTTCTTAGTAAATGGTCAAAGGCAACAAATATTGCTGATTTCCATTAAAATGTATGTATGTATGTATGTATGTTAACCAAGAGTTCCCAATGATTTCATTAGCAAACTTGGGTTAGCCTTGTGAAAGACCATGTGTTCCACAATGTTGTGGAACTATTACAGGTTCACTACCTTAAACATGGTGCTCCCAACATAGTGCAGTTGATAGTGTATCAGACTGTCAATATCGAGGTCCCGGGTTCAATCCCTGAGGGCATCACCCATCCTTTCCGACTATTTGTTTACCACCAATGGGTTGCTAATTGTAGACCTATGTGGGATTGCAACTGGAGGCTAGGAAAGGATGTGTTGGTGGTATGGTTGTCAGAAATACCAGGAATCCATTGATAGGTGCTCCAGCCGCCTCTGTATAACTGAAAAATTTTTGAAAGTGGTGTAAAACCCCAATCAAACAAAACAAAACCTTAAACATGGTGCAGCTTGTAGCCACAGGTTTTCATAAAGCATGAGAAGAGTTAAATCTAGCAGGTTAAAGGTCAAGTCACCTGTCTAAATAGAGGTTCATGATCTGAACAGTGTCTGGTCTCAGCCTCCCCTCCCTGCAGAACAACTATAGCTCCTTTTGGGACATCCTTGTTTGCTCTCAGTCTCTGACACAGTCTATCTCTATTCTCTTTGAACATTAACATTGGGACCTCCAAGGTATGAGTCCCTCGACAGAAGGCTGGTCTGAAATTGAAGACAATTGATTGGTTACCCAGGAATTCTTGCCAAAATGAGGTCTTTGAGTAATTTCAGCTATTTAACCCAAATTATTTAGAGCGAACAATTTGAGACTTGTCCTAATTCAAAGTATCTCACCTGTAAATTAGATGTTAGTTGAAATTGAAATGATACTGCAACAAGAGTGCCATCGTCACAAAATACGCCGCCACATTGCTGCTGTTTCACAGAAATAATTGTAGACAATACTTATTTTGACAGAACCAAATTGAAAATGACCAAGTTTCATTTAAATCAAGACAAAAAGTTAGGAGGAGTTGCCTTCACAAGGCTGCAATTTCAAAAAGCCCCAGGCACTAAGTTTTAAGGGGGCATAATTCAGGGAAATAAATGAGCCATAAAATCCTTGATCCATGTACATCTTCAAATTATGGTGATGACATTGACAAAGTTTCATTTAAATAAAGACAAAAAGTAAGGAGGATTTGTGTTCAAAAGGCTGCAATTTCAATTAGCCCTAGATACTAAGTTTTTAAGGGGCATAACTCAGGCAAAAATCAATGAACCGTAAAATCCTTCCTTCATGCACATCTACCAATTGAGGTGATTACATTGACCAAGTTTCAAGAAGATCCAGCTAGTAGTTTAGGAGGAGTTGCGTTGACAAGAAAAGAGGACCCAAAGACTAGGTTATCAAGGGGCATAACTCAGGCAAAAATTAACGAACCATAAAATCCTTCCTTCATGCACATCTACCAATTGAGGTGATAACATTGACCAAGTTTCAAAAAGATCCAGCCAGAAACTTAGGAGGAGTTGCGTTGACAAGAAAAGTGGACCCAGAGACTAAGTTATCAAGGGGCATAACTCAGGCAAAAATCAATGAACCCTAAAATCCTTCCTTCATGCACATCTACCAATTGAGGTGATAACATTGACCAAGTTTCAAAAAGATCCAGTCAGAAACTTAGGAGGAGTTGCATTGACAAGAAAAGTGGACCCAGAGACCAAGTTATCAAGGGGCATAACTCAGGCAAAAATCAACGAACCATAAAATCCTTCCTTCATGCACACCTACCAATTGAGGTGATAACATTGACCAAGTTTCAAGAAGATCCAGCTAGTAGTTTAGGAGGAGTTGCGTTGACAAGAAAAGTGGACGGACGTAAGGCAGACGGATGGACGGACAGACGGAAAAGATGACGCCAATATACGTCCGCCTCTGGCGGCGTATAATAAAAAATCATGGACATCAACAAAATAGAGTCCAAAGGACTCGATTATTAGGATCTTAGGGGTCCCTTCTTACACTTTGGCAATCCCTGCTTTAGGGATAGACTATATCTTTTAGGCTATAATCATGTATTTTGTAGATTTAGAGCTTTAATCCTGATTAAAAGTTAGAGAAACTGATAGATGTATATTAATATTTGGGGCTAAACTCCAGGTTTAAAGCAGTCTTCAATTCTTTTCCAGGACTTGAAGATTCTTGAATTTTCACATCATCTTGCACAAAATAAAATATAGTGGTGCTCTTAATTTGAATTTTAATTTCTAAAATCTCTCTTGTCCTGTTAGAAGGAAAAATCATGCAGGACGAGCAAACAAGTGAAATTTTCAAGCTCTGTTTTCTGAAGTTGAGTCCAAAAGAATCTATGCGACTCACATCACATAGATTTGAGGGTCCTGGCTTATTTTTGCATCTCAGATGCACAAAATTTGCATCCCTTAAAACCCTAGCTCCAAATGAGGGGGAGTGATGAGAATTTGTTTCTAATTCATACCCTATATTGTGGGTACTCTTCGGAATCACCTTGACGAGATGATTCCATTGAGTACTAACAACATAGGGTGTGGGATAATTATATTTTGTCTGCTAGGAAAACATAATCAATCCAATTATCTTGAGCTCTGTTTTGAATTTCTACACCCAATTTTTTTTTTAACAATCTTGTTTTGATAAAATGCCTATTATCAATGTAAATATAACTAATCTTAAAGGTTGATTTACATAAAATCAAGCTAAAATGTTCCTTAAGGTGCATGTAAAGTGTTTAAGACCTAATTGTAGGGCACTTCATTTGCCAAGAAAAAGCAGTATGTCTAGGTATTTTACATATCAAAATGAAGCTATTCATGAGCACAAGCAGTAAGCATCATAAGACTACCATAGCTATAGCGGTATAGCCAAAGCATTGTGGAAAAGGGTCATTTTGTAAAGAATCAGGAACTGCATGACTGTTGGATAAATTTGACTCATATTTTAACAAAGTACAGTCTAAAGTACTACCCAGGTACTACTACAACCTTTGGTAAAAAACTAGGGCCCAAAACCTAGTAATGAAAGCAATTCATTTTGATTTATTTTATAAACACATATGTCATTCTTATTTTGTCAATGTGTAGATCACAATATTAATGGACAATAATAGTTTATATACCTGTAGGGTTGTTTAGCAATATATCAATTTCTTTTTCACGAAATGAAAATATATGGTTATTTATCATAGATTATTGAATTAAAAAACTATAATTTGAAATAAACTGCAGAAATATAAAACAAAATTATGGTGTGATGTTGCACCATACCTAACATCTATTTTAAAAACAGACAAAACTGGTTTGACATGTATGTTGACAAAATGAATGGAAATTGATTGTTTCAAAAGAGCCTTTTGAGACTGAGTTTTATAACTTAAGTTGAAGTAGTACTCAGTAGGAACATTTGTCTACATTCTGATCAAATTTAGGCAAATTTTATCCAGCCGTAATGCAGTTGTTGGTTTTGAAAAATAATATCCCTTTTTTCATAATGGTTTGGCTATTCTGTTATGAGATGGAGCATCTAATGTTGTGCAACTGCTTGTGCTCATCTACAGCTATTGATTAGCAGGACAATTTTTTTTTTTTTTTTTGTAAATAGGAGCAGTATTAAATTTGGTTCAAAAAATCTTTACATGAACCTTAAATTATTGAGTAGATCTACATTATAAACATCATTGATATTGTCACTTTAATATCTTATTATTGAAAGAATCTATCAGAAAGTCCTATGAAACTTCAATAATTCCTCGGACATTAGCACAGAACCCTGCAATTCAGAGGCGGATCCAGAGGGGGGTCCCCTTTGGAGCCCAATTATTTAATTGTCATATTTTGTTTCAAATAGACATTCTTCTGCTTTTCTTGACATATTCCTGTTGTAAACAAAGCTTTGGCTGACTGTGAGTGACTGTATAAACTAAGATCAGTCTGCACAGTTGTGCAGTCTGATCTTATCATATACTGCCTGCCCTCTACTTGATTTTTGTGGTAAAAATCCTGAAGCATTCTTGTTGATATGTTAAAAAATAGGAAATTTTATTACACAATGAGTAAATTCAACAGGATAATGGTAAAAATTGTATAATGAGAGGTAAATGAACCCACTCTATGTATGTTTGAACCCCCTTTACAGAAATCCTGGATCTGCCACTGCAATGTGAGTTTAACACAGGAAGCAGTGGGTTAGGCCCCTATGGAGCATACAGACTGGTAGGTACACCAATCATATTGAGATTCCCCGACCAGGCTTGTATTAATTGAATCAGTCAAATGAAAAATAATTGAAAAAAAACACACAAACATATAGTCAGGTGCTCCAGTTCTAACCATGTCCTATTTCAGTCATAGTTTTTTTGTTTTGTTTTTTTTTGCTATGAACTCATGCAATTAGAATTTAGCATGCAAGTAAGCATGAGAATTTATTTATCATTGTAATACAAGTATACCTAGAGTAAGAAAACTTTATCAAATAAGGTTTAAGACGGTCAATTAACAAATTATAATCTAGCAGAACTTTTTATACCAATTTTTCTTATTACCAGAATTTCCTTAGGAGTCATTTATTTTACACAAAATATATTAACCCTTGTCATGCTGAACCCGGAATATTCCTGCTTTTGCAGGAGCTATAGACAAACATCAGCCTGCACATATGTGCAGTCTGATGTAAGTCTACACCACCTGTTACTTACTTTCAAACCAAAATTGTCAATGATTTAGTTTTTTCGAAGAAAATATTTACCTACAGTTAGTGCATACAGTGCTTTTTGCCCTTTGATTTCGATGAAGATTTCTAGCAAAAAATTTATTCAGCATGACAAGGGTTAAGAAAAAAAAATGAGGTTTGTTTGGCCAAAGGTTCTTAGGTGGATGGATCTGGGTCATCATAGGATATTTATCCAAAAACAATTATTGGTGTAGCTAACAAAAATTGAGGTAAGGGGCCATCTGTCCAAAGTTAGATCACTTTGGAAAAAAAAAATACCAAGGAGAGGTAAAATAGCGTCGGCAGTAGTATAGGAACGTAATATGAATATTTTTGATTCAGAATATCTGACAAAAAATGATAACTAAGTGTATGTGCAGTCTGTTCAGTTTGACCAGGGTTGGTACTTTGAACTCTTACATATCATGAGACTGCCCCTTATATAGTGATGAATCACAATGGTTAAATTTGTTTAACAAAACAGCGACCATTTTGAGGGATTTCTCATTTTTCTGCTAGAAATCTGGTTCACAGTCAACTCGGCCTGTGAATAACTCGGCCCGTTAACTCGGCCCGTCAACTCGGCCCGTCATCTCGGCCTGTTTATGTATTATGAATGACGATGCAATGTAAATATTTTGAATACCCTATGTGCTTTTTTGATAATTTATAAATATTAATTAATAAATAATCACTCGTTAAAAGGGTTTTTAATAATAATAATCCTATTTTACTATTATTTGGCATTTGTGTAAATATAAGATAAAAAAGATATATTTAAATACATAATTCACCTTTTATTCAAATTTATTTTTCAAATTATTTTTTTCTAAGCACAAAAGAAGATAACAAGTTATATGCGTATTAAATATTGAGATCGTAGATTTTAGTTATCAATTGTGAATTTGCACCTCCTTTAGGTAAATTGCACACTTTGATAAACTCTCTGATAAGTGTGATGATATATCCGTTTACTAGGCTAAACACAATATAAGTTATATACAGGCCGAGTTGACGGGCCGAGTTATACACAGGCCAAGTTTTACGCGGGCCGAGTTTTTAACAGGCCGAGTTGACAGGACACCAGAAATCCCATTGAAACCACAGGTAGCCAACACGGGTGGGGATAGTGTAAATTTACCAAAAATTAACCACAAAAAACTTAAATAATATTTTTTTTTATCACAATGAATAATAGTCTATATTATACATTCATACAGTTCATACAGATGTAGAGGCCGAATGAGATCCACTGGAGTAGATCCCATAAGCATTATTTGCTTCTTAGGCCCATTGTCGGTCTGTTTTCCCTGTTTAATGGTTGGTTGTCCATTTCTGTTTTTGGACTTCCGGCTTATCACAATAATATTTACACAAATTCACTTTTTTCACGGATCACATATATTTCACTTCACAAGTGTCGTTGTATGACTGTGTAATGGATTTCATTTACACATTTCTATTATTATTATTAAAAAATGGTTTTGACTGCTACACACTGATTACTCAAACTTGATTTTTTTTTTTTTTTTTTTTTTTTTTAAATACTAAAAAATTATATTGTATTTACAATAAAAATATGTCCATAATAAAAATATGTTCATAGTCGAAGTTGAAGATCCTTATCCAATTAATACCTATTTATACCTATTCTTACTGTTTACTAGTTATCACTGGATAACTAGATCACTAGAATTTTTATTTGTATTTTATTTTGGATCTGATTAGGACAAGACATATGGCAGTCCATCACTTTCTTGTCCTATACCAGTGTTCTTAGTTACCAAATATTTCTTTGTTTTGTTTTTTTTTTTATTTTTTGCTTTAATTATAAACCATTTTTGTTTTATTTTTCTTGCTGAGTTTCTAGAGAAGAATCAATTTATCTCAATACCATTGAATATCACCCTACGGAGTGCAGACAGTATTTGTGTTCGAGAGTTGTTTTTATTTATTTTTTTTTTTTATCCTATCATTTTATTTCCTATTTTGTTTTTTTTGTAATTATATCATTTCCACTGATAATTCGGTCAACATAATTTATTGCGTTTACTTCTTTTTCTATTTGTATATTCCTTGGTTTTTTTTGTTTGTCTTTTTTTTTTTTTTTTTTTTTAATCAATTATTATTTCTACTATTAATTATTAATTCGGTCAAACATGATTTATTGCTGTTTACTTCTTTTTCTAGTTGCATATTAGTTGTACACTCATACTTGTTATTGTTACTCTACTGTTTTCTATGGTTATATGGCAAGGACAGAAAATATGGCAGTCCATCACTTTCCTGTCCCATCCAGTTTACATATTAAGGTTTTGAAGTATAGAAGAACTTGTTTTCATATTGAGTATATATGTTATTTCAGATTTAGTTACTCTTGTAGCACCTTGGTTCAAATTTTATGCTTGTTTTCCATTGCTTATTAAGTCTAGATTTAAACGTGTTAAGAGATGGTGCTAAGACTACTTCGTTTGGTAGGTTGTTCCAATTTTTTATAGCTCTAATACTGAAACAGTTCTTTCTACATTCGGTCCTGGGCCTTGGTTGAAACAGCTTTAGGCTGTTACCCCTGGTTACACTATCCTCTCTTAATGCAATAATATGCTTGTCCGTTTTGTCTATTTTGTTTATAAGTCTGTAGATCTGGAGCAAATCAGCTCTTTCTCTTCTATATTCCAATGAGGGTAGGCCAAGTGCTTTGAGTCTTTCAGTGTAGGACTTGTTTTTTAGTTCCTTTAGCATTCTGGTAGCTCGTCTTTGAACATTCTCCAGTAGAATTGAATCTTTTTTTAATTTAGGGCTCCATATAACAGAGCCGTACTCCAGATGCGGACGAACCATTGCCTTGTGTAATTGTAAAAACATTTTTTATCCATAAATGTAAAGGATTTGTGTATGATTCCCAGATTTCTGTTAGCCATATTTACCTTACTACTGATGTGATTATGAAAAGAAAGATTTGTGTCAAAGATAATGCCGAGGTCCTTTTCTTGTTCTACATTTTGGATTTCAACTACTTTGCCTTCGTCATCCCTCATATAGTATTGACCTTGACGTTCTGCATCTTTCCCTAAATGTAGGGCTTTGCATTTTGATGTGTTGAACTTCATGTCCCACTTTGTTGCCCAATCACATGCACTGAATATGGTGTCCTGGAGTAGAATTCCGTCATTGTGTTGGCTGATTGGCATGAAAAGCTTAGTATCATCTGCAAAAAGTTTGGTTGGACATTCTAATGCATCAGGTAGGTCATTTATATAAATCAAGAATAATACTGGACCTAGCACACTACCCTGAGGGACTCCACTTGTAACCTTCTTCCACGTAGATGAAGATCCATTTATTATGACTCTTTGTTGCCGGTCGGACAGGAAGTTTGATATCCACTTGTGTATATTACCACGAATGCCTGCACTCCAAACTTTCTTCATGAGTCTCATGTGGGGGACCTTGTCAAATGCGGCCTTGAAATCTAAGTATACAATGTCGACTTCTTCATTCTGGTCAAGTTTTGAAGTCCATTCTTCAATACATTCTAGTAACTGTGTAATACAGGATCTTCCCTTTCTGAAGCCGTGCTGTTGTTGGTTTATAATGTTATTACTTTCCAGAAAATTTACAATTTCGTTTCTGATAATTTTTTCCATGATTCTGCAACAAATTGGGGTCACACTTATTGGCCTGTAGTTTGCTGGGTTACACTTTGAACCTGATTTCTTTTTTGAAATATAGGCAAAGAAGAAAAAGCCAAATTTTTAGATGACTCTTACAATCAATCTTCATGTTCTATTTCAATCATAAATTCATGTAATTTATTTCCCAAAAATGCATTTCATTTGCTTTCTAACTTATGCTCTGAGTGTAATGAAGAAAAATGTTCATGTTCTGCTAGTGCTATTTCTGTATCTGTACACAATGTATCAAATTCAGTCTCTGAGAGTAGATGCAAAGATGTAGGACTAAATAACTCTTCTCTTTACTCTGATAAAGAACTGACTTCAAATTCAAACTCAGATTCTAATCCTTTTAACACCAAACAAACTCATACTAATGAAAATGATTACAATAATTTAAATTTCATGCACCTAAATGTCTGTCATTTAAGTCCAAAATTTGATGAGATTAAAAATTTTATGCATTTAAATAGCAAAACTGATATTCTTGGTTTGGGAGAGACTTTTCTGAATGATAAGTACTCAAATAATGAATTTCAACTTGAAGGGTACCAATTTTTTCGACGTGATCGTTTATCACATGGTGGGGGTATAGTTTTATATGTTAAAAAATGCATACCCTGTGCTCAAAGAATGGATTTAGAGCTTGAGGACATTGAGGCTATATGGTTAGAAATCAAGTTACAATATCAAAAGTCCTTTATAATAGGGTATATTTATAGACCTCCATCGTCTCTACAAAGCTGGAACACAAAATTGGAATATATCCTTGAAAAGATTTATTCTGAAGATAAAGAAATAATTCTTTTTGGTGATTTTAACTATAATTTTGTCAATTCCTCAACAAATAATACACTTTGGAATAAGATTCTCAATAATTTTAATTTGAAACAACTTGTCAACAAGCCCACAAGGGTAACAGGTAACTCATCCTCAATCATTGATCATGTCTATACAAACAAATCAGATATGATAAGAAATGTAGGTGTACCAGTTATTTCCTTAAGTGACCATTATCCTATACAATTTTCAAGAATATCAAACTTTAAAGAAAAAAAGGGTCCTGTTCATTCTAGTATCACTTATCGCAACCTTAAGAAATTTAATCCAGATGCATTTATCTCTGATTTAGAAAAGGAGCCCTGGTCAGATCTGGATGTGTTTGATGACCCAGATGATGCTCTTGATGCTTTTACACAAATGTTTTTGAAAGTGCTAGATTCTCATGCACCTTTGAAGCAAAGAAGAGTTAAATATTCAAATCAGCCAGACTGGTTCTGTGAGAGTATCTCATCAGCTATTTGTATGAGAAATAAAGCTAAGAAAAATAATAATAATGCTCATTACAAATACTGGAGACAAGAAGTAAAGTCTAGAATAATGGCTGCAAAAAAGAATTTTTACTGTGAAACAATAAATGATAATAAAAGAAACCCTAAAAAACTTTGGCAAAACCTAAAGGACCTATCAGCAAAAAAGAAATTTCCAGATACACCATTAATTAATGATGAAAACAATTCCCCAATATTGGACCCTAAAGATGCAGCAGACTGCTTCAACAACTTTTTTGCAAATATTTTTACCAAAGCATCACCTGTAAATAGTCTAAATGAAAGTTGCAAAAGTGCAATTAACAACCATGTCAGTTCACAACTTAATAATAAAGCATGCTTTCAAATTCCTCTCCTGACAGAACATGAAATTAATAAACAACTAGCTGGCCTCGATGCCTCAAAAAGTACTGGACTTGATGGCCTTAGCCCTAGATTTCTGAAAGTAAGTTCAGACGTTATTTCAAAGCCATTAACTAAAATCCTTAATCTAAGTATAACCAAATGTAAGTTTCCCACACAATTCAAATTAGCAAAAGTAATACCAATTCACAAAAAGGGACCAAAACATGATAAGAACAATTACAGACCAATATCAATTTTACCAGTCTTATCGAAAATCTATGAAAAGCATGTCTCAGATAGTTTGAAACATTATTTTGAGGCTAATAATCTCATGTTTACAAATCAATCAGGCTTTCGGAGTAATCATTCATGTGAAACCGCCCTTACAGCCATAGTTGATAACTGGATATCTGCAGTTAATGACAGGAAAATGGTTGGAACAATTTTTCTTGACCTTACTAAAGCTTTTGATCTAGTTAATCATTCTGTTTTAATTGAAAAACTCCAATGTTATAAGTTGTCTGGTCATGCTGTGTCATGGTTTAAGTCATATCTTACAAATAGAACACAAAAAGTATGTATTTCAGGAGAATTGTCTGATCCTCAGAACATCACATCAGGTGTTCCTCAAGGCTCTGTTCTTGGTCCTCTCCTCTTTGTCATATATATAAATGATCTACCTTTGCATTTGAAAAAAGCAAATGCTGACATGTTTGCTGATGACACCTCCATAACAGTTATTGGGAAAACCTTTAATGATGTACATTCTTTACTCCAGTCTGAACTCAGCTTGATACAGACTTGGTGTGAACAGAATACTATGATTATTAATAGTGATAAAACTAAAGCTATGTATTTATCTCCATCACAAAATTCTCAAATGAAGTTACAAAATAGATCAGATCTGCAAATACAACTTAATGGACAAATCATTCAGTATACAGATACAGAAAAATTACTAGGCATTCATGTAGATAGTATGTTAAATTGGAAAGTGCAAGTCCAGAATACAATTAAAAAATGTAACTCTTTATTATATCTTTTATTGCGCATCAGGAAATTTTTAAGTCTTGATGTTCGCAAGCTATACTTCAATGCATATATATTACCTCACCTTGACTATTGTTGTACCATATGGGGTAACTGTGCAAAAGAGCTAATTGATGATATTATAAAGTTCCAAAAGCGTGCAGCTCGCATAATTTTAAATGAACCAATTGAAACTCCATCAGAAGTGCTTTTCCAAAGATTAGGGTGGATGAAGTTCAGTGACAGAATTAATTATAAAAAAGGTTTTCTTATGTACAAAATTATTAATGAAGATAATGCTCCAAAATATCTTAAATCAAAGTGTATTCAAATCTCTGATACAAGGGACAAAAGACTTAGATCATCATCAAACAATGATTTGAGAGTGCCTATGCCTAAGTTGGAAATTTTTCGAAAATCTTTTCAATATTCCGGTCCTAAGCTTTGGAATACTCTACCTCAATCAGTAAGAGAGTCTGATTCAAAAAGGAAATTCAAATCCAATTACATACAATGGAAATATCCTTAGGGAATTCATAAGACATAGTTAGGTTTCTAATGATGTAATTTACATTGTAAATCTATAAGAGTAATTGGCATAAATCCAAAGACAAGCATTGTTTACTTATTTTATTTATATATTTGTTCCTTAGATAGTTACCCTAATCAGTTTATAGGACCTGTGTTATTGTCAATAGTTACTATGTTGTGTGTATATAAGCTATTTACTTTCTTTGTTTAAATTCTTTGTTTATGTGTTAATAAGATAAACTATAGGTAGAGCATTTAAGCTACATTTAAGCATTTAAGCCACTATGTCTCTTTTATCACATTTTATGTCAAACATTTAAAAGTGAAATAGACCCTAAAATATTAATTTTAGCCAACAGCATTATTTCTGTACCTGCCATTTGAATTATTAAACAAATATTCAGCATACATGTATGTATGAGTATGTATATACATATGTAGATATATATTTGTATATGGGTATATCTATATGTGTATGTATGTTGAATTACATTTGTATTTTGTTACTTTCAACACTTAAAAGTTCTAATAACTTGAAGCAGTGCAAATCATTTCACTCTCTCCAACTATATGAAAACAAAATGGTATATCTAGAAACTGTTAGTTACATCAAATTTCTTATCTTACCACATTGTTTTTCCAGTATTGAAATAGAAAATCTTTATTGCAAGTATAATATCAAGCTGTTGTTATATCACTCTAAAAGGGTATATTGAATAAGCCACAGCAAGTATTAGAATGGTCTAGGTCCAAGGATGCTGCTTATGACAAATTTAAATTAATGAAACTTTAAAAATCTGTGTCTTCATGGAAAGAAAACATTTTGGACAATGAATGAACTGCTAGTAACAAGCAATTTCTTCAAATTCTTCAATGTTTTTGTGAGCTTTTCTTTTCTTAAGGGACATCAAAAAGATGGATTGTTTTTGAAATGGGTTAACAATAGATCTTCATTTGTGTATAACATTGTGTAAATATTTGTATAATCTCTGTAAATGTGATATTTTGAGGCCCATATGGAAGATTGGGAAACCAAATATGCAGCCTCTTGAAATAAAGTCGTTATTATTATTATTATTATTATTATTATATTTATGTATTGGTGTGACATTGGCTCTTTTCCAGTTGGGTGGTAATTCCCCACTGTCAATGGAAGATTGATAAATTTTTGATAATGGTTTACAGACTGTATCTTTACATTCATAGATCATTCTTGGATGAATCTCATCTGGTCCTTGTGATTTAGTAGGATTGATATCTTTTATGACTTTTGAGACTTTTTCCTCGGTTATATTGATACTGACAATTTCATTGACTTGAAGTTTTTCAGGTTCTGGTATATAATTGGATTCTTTAGTGAAAACTGATACAAAATATGTGTTAAGAATTTCGGAAATTTCCTTATCGTCTGTTGTTGACACTCCTTCATATTCCATGGAGCTGATACCGGCTGATGTCTTCATTTTCTTTCTTACATGTTTCCAAAACATTTTAGGATTTTCTTTGATTTGGTCTGCTATCCCTTTCTCATGGTCATATTTACATTTTCTTAGTATTTGGGTTGCTTTATTTCTAGCATTTTTATAACTACTATATGTGTGAATGTTAGGACAGTTTCTATATTTTGTCCATTTCTTTCTTTTGGTTTGTAGTGCCTGAATTCCATCATGGGTGATGTGGAGGTCCGTCCTTCCCTTTGTTGATTTCTTACACTTTGGAATACTTTCTTCTTTAATTAATAATATTTTGTTTTCAAAATCATCCCAGGAAGTATGGACATCCAAATCGTTGTTTGTAGTTGATAGCACTGCTTTTACCTTGTCATTCACTTCATTCCAGTCTACTTTGTGGTAGCTATAAATATTCTGATTGGATGGTTGTTTTACAAAAGCATGACAGCATGCTTTGAAACTTAAAATTATATGATCGCTCTTCCCTAACCCCGGTAAATATTCTATGTTTTCTACCATATTAGTGGAATTGCTTAGAATCAGATCTAGTATGTTAGGAGTCTCTTGATTCCTGTATCTTGTCGGATATTTCACATGTTGTGTTAAGTACAGATCTCTGGTACATTCAATAAATTTATGTGCTATGTTTTCTTCTTTTCCATTGGTAGTTAAGTCTTCCCAGTTAATGTTCTTAATGTTGAAATCCCCAAGTATGATGATTTTGGTGTTATTCATTGGTACCATCTCTCGCATCATTTTGAACATGTTGTTATTGTTAAAATTACTACTGTTCGGGCTCCTGTAGATACATCCTAGTCTTAGGTTTTCACTCTCCTTTAGTTCTATTTGGATCCATAACATTTCATCGAAATCTACTTTACTTTTGATTGCTTTTGTTTTGAGGTTGTTTCTTACATAGATGATTATACCTCGTTTATCCTGATCATTATAGTAAGTTTCGTAGTTAGGAATCTTGTATATTTCATGCGGTTTAACGTTGGTGGTTTGTAATTTGGGATTAGTTTCTGTAATGACGATTATGTCTATATTTTTTTTGTTTACCATGGTAATCAACTCAGAATATTTACCTTGAGTGAGACAATCAGCATTAGTATACAGAATTTTTGGATTACTGTTTGTTTTGTTTGGATCATCATGTTGCTTATCTTGTTGATTAAAAACGTTTCCCTTTCTAGGGTTAAAACACTTACTATTCACGTTGACTATTTACATCTTCTGGTTGGTCTCTCGATCTTATTTGTGACATACCCCCAATGACTGTTTTATCGCCTACAGTAGTATCTAAGTCAGCTAAATCCCTTTGTCCATGCTGATCTATAATAGTATCTGACAAGAATGGGTCATTGACTTCTTGGGCTAATTCGTCAGGTTCTTCTTGCGTGTTTCGTACGACCAGTGTTAAGTCCATGTGCTCAAGCTCACCTGGATATCTGTCCTTGCCTTTTCTCTGTTTAACTTTCTCTCTTTTTGCTTCTCTCTGTTCCGCTGTTAAGTCTTTTGAGACTATCACCTCCTTGTATAACTCGCTAGCTTTTTTCTTAATTTCTCTAGCCGATTCAAGGAACCTCTTTCTTTGCCTCCTATTTTTCAAGATAATCTTTAGTACTCTAGTTTTGTCTCTGACTTTTTTTCCCAATCTGTACGACGTCTCTATCTCAAGACCTTCAATTCCTAGTTGCCCTGCCAATTCACAAACTCTAGCTTCATCTATATCTTTGTTTTCTTTATTAACATTACTGTTACCCTCGTTCAGGTTGAATATAACAATATTCAATTCTCTTCTTCTGCGGTCTTCAAGTTCCTGGGTTTTTTTATCAATTAGACTGTTGACCCTTTCGTCAAAATCATTATCCATCTCTTTTTTTAATTCAGTGAATTCTTTTCTTACTGTGTGTTTTGTTTCTTGATTAATTTGGTCCATTCTAACTTCTAATGCCTGTATGCGTTTGTCTTGTTTTTCACTATATAGTGTCAATTTCCTATCTATATTCATCAGGCTTGGTTTTGTATTTTTACAGCTTTTGCATGTATAACTGAAGTCATCTAGTACTCCCGAAGCAAAAAGTTCGAATGCGTTTCTCGTCATTCCAGTACATCTAATGCAGAAGACTAGATTACAGTACTGACAGCAAACCCTTTCATCTCTTACCTCGTTATTGCATTGTGCGCATCTATTTTTATTTGTTTCTGGGCTTGAAACATACTTTCTTTTTTGGTCAGGTTCTTTTGGTCTGGATGTGTTGGTATGCCTATGTGGAGTACTTTGGGATGCGATCCCCAAACCTTTGAAGAAGTTGCTAGCCATGGTTACTGTTTATATATTTATTTATATCTTCTTTATATATTATTTGTTCCTATGATTCTATTATTAAATATTTTGAGCTATTTTTTGTACAATATAAGTGGAAAAAGACAGATCAAGAAATATGGCAGTCCATCACTTTCTCGATAGGCCCTTAATATGTACTCATCAATTTATTAATTGATTCTTGTATCATCACTTTGTTGTTCATAGATTTATCTTTGATTTTTGTGTATTAGTACTTATATTATTGGTCTTACCTCTTTTTACTATTTTATAATTGTTACTGGTATGGGTCTATGTCTGAGCACGATTGGATCACCTTTAGCATCCACTTTTGAGCAACGACTCCTAATGGGTGAACCCCGTCTTTCATGAGCAGTGGTCTAAAATATTCTTTCGTTCTCACGACTCCAGTGCCCTTCTTCTTCCTTCTGCTTCTATGGATGAAGTCACACACAAATCTTGGGGAGTTGTAGCCTAGCTCTTGATTGTACCCTTGGATAATTTTATTGAGATCTGACACTTGCTCATGGAGTGTAGAATCGTTGATAGTCTGCCAATTCTCGTGTCCTTTTTCTTTGTTCCACTCCTTTGTAAATATGGGTGGTACTTCTAGTAGACCAATATCTATATTTGTCTCAAGGGAATGAATTTCTCTAAGAACATCCAGTTGAGGAGTTATGCGAGATACAAGGTCTTGGAAATCTTCGAATCTTTGGTAAATATAGGCTCCTTGTTTTTCAGTCAAATCACAAGTGAAATGCCAAAAGAGTAATAATGTGTGTTTGGCGTCACGAATTCTGTTAATGTTATCCACTAAGTAACGTGTACCATCTCTAGTGTCTCTTCCACTTTGGCACCACCAGATGAATTCTATACTCAGATTCTTAAACTTATCTATCTCTGTTTTTATATATTTCCCTTTACTATCAGTAAGTAATACAACTCTCTCATATCTTGGTATTCTTGCAACACTCTTCTGGTTGTCAATGAAATCTTCAATTTTTTTTAATTCAAGATTGTCCATTTCCAAATTATGCCATGACTACACTCTTTAGGATTCTGTGTCTGCATGTGTGATTATAAACTCGAGTCAGCTCTTATAAAACTTATAAAGCTTCTAGGAAGAAAAAAAAACAAAAAACAATTTGATGTTACAAACTTGACATACTGCAGTCAGTCATATCAAGTGGTTATCAAAATCCGGCACTTATAACAGTAACCCAGTATTTTTTATTTTTTTTTCTTTAATTGGTATTGGATTTTATTTCACCCTTTAGAGGTTTTTAATATCATTATCATTATTCATTTTCAATTCTGATCTAGTTAATAACAACAAGATCCAAACTCTATAGAACTATATAGACCCCTTATTGACCGAATATCAGCTAGAAATTTATAATCTCTAAGGCAAGAATAGAATAGAATAGATATTCAGAAAACTCTTACTCTTACTAGACTTCTTTTTTTTTTAAATTATATTGCAGGTCAACTCCATTAATTTTCACAAATTTTGTATGATTTTTTTTAAATTAATTCTTACATTGCGAATGACTCTCTAACTGACGTCAGTATAGTTCTTAGCTATAGTAGTTAGCTATTATTTATACAAGATTACAAGCTTACAAGAAATACCCCTAATAAATTGGTTTACTGTCAACATTCAATTTTATTTCATGTTTGTAGGTGATTTATTCTGCTTTTGACTTAACGTAGCGCTCTCTACTATTTGGAAAATTAAGTTTCAAAAAAAAAATCAAGATGGCGGAATTGTCGAACAAAGGAACACACTAAGCATGAATTTATTCTGTCAAAAATAATCAAGGCTTCAAGTCCAGATGCCCTAAATAGACGATATTTTTGTTCAATTAGTACTCCCCCATTGTTTTAGCACAAATAAGTCGATCAATTCAACATATTAAATACGATAACACCGGATTTAAATTTCCAAATTTCTCCTCCATGAAATTGCGTCCTCCCTCTTCAAAATCGCAACCGGAACATTGTGATTAAAAAAATAGTATAATAATTTTTTGTGATCAAGTTTTGGTGAAATTATACTATCCCCACCCGTGTTGGCTACCTATGATTGAAACTTGCTAAATGAGAGAAAAATGTCAAAGCAAAATGTATCTATATCGAAGGATTTGGTTAGATATTCATATCTTGCAAAAAAGACAAATCTTAATTTCTCATTAGATTGGATTAAATGACATAGTTTTGCTAATATTGTCCCTGAAAAAGCCAACTTGAATGACACTTAAGGTCGAAGAAATATATGGACGAATAATTCCGATCAAAATGGGATAGTCAAAACATGATAATGTTCAGTGCTAATAGTAATAGAAGATTACAAAATATGTTTTACTTTACTCTTCCAGATGCCATTTCTCAATCCTTTAAGCTGCTTTCTTTTTGGTTGGACTTGGTCGAACTTTGCGCTGTCAAACCGAAAGTGAAACCAATTCCTAGCAGGGAACCATCTAAATCTGTGTTTCCGAAACGCTTATGGGAGTTTGAAATAAAATTCAAGCGCTTTGAACACAAATTTAATCAAAACATCGTCTGAACTTTAAAAGAAAGTCATTTGAAAAACTAGAACGTTTTCCAAAAATGTCGAATGTTTTGAAATATTGGAAGGAAGCGGCAACTTTATTTTTAGTTGCAAAGACTCGTGTACCATCTGTTTCAAAAGTCCAGACCACAAATTTTGAGATTCTGATGCTTAAAAGAAGTGGCAAATCCAAGTTTATGCCTAAGTTGCATGTCTTCCCTGGTGGAATGTCACATGATTCAGATTTTTCATCAAAGTGGCTTGATCTCTATCATCTAGCAGGAAAGGAAGTTATTTCGGACCTCAATGAATTCTTCATGAGGGGAGGTCCAGGGGCATTTATGTTTAGTAGAACCAGATCAGAAGAACAATCACAAATCCCAAGTGAATTGGCCTTCAGAATATGTGCAATTCGTGAAACATTTGAAGAATCTGGCATTTTAATTGTAAGAGATATCAATAGCATTAGAAATAATAAGTTAGACCTTAATGTTCACCCGCTGTCCGGCAAGTCATCCATATTATCTGATTCTATTCTTATGCCTTGGAGACAGAGAGTGGATAATGACGCCTGGGAATTTCTCAAAATGTGTGAAGAACTTAAGGTTGTGCCTGATGTATGGTCAATGTATGAATGGGCAAACTGGCTTACACCAATAATTCCACCTGCCCAGGAGGAGACAAGGGGTGCAGAAAAGACGAGAGGTCGGCGTTACGATACAGCATTCTATCTGTGTGTCCTCGATTATATTCCTCATGCTGTACATGATGATAAAGAAACCACGGAGCTTGAGGTATAAAGGACAGTCAACTTACAGATCTACTGATAGAATTTGAATTTTAGATCAAAGTTTTTGATGATATCATAAATCTATGATGTTGGTATTCATTAGAGTCAAAACGTTGAGAAGATTCAAATGAGTACCCACTTCATAGGGTTTCACTGAAAAATAAAGATTTTAGACTCGCTGTATCCCCCACTTATCTGTACTTCTGACCTGGGAAAAGTACTTGAATACCAGGGTAACGGGAAGGGTTATGTTCATATCTGAGCCAAATAACCTGTTACCTGACTATTGTTTAAGAACTAAGTACCTTTGGGGATCAACTTCAGAATAGATTATTTATTATTTTCTAAAGTTGATTTCTAAATGGTCCTACAGACTTTCATCAGATAGTTTTGAGACTCCTGGCTCCTGATTCATGAGTCACAGACTCGCAACACCTGTGTCCCTTAAAACCATGTCTGACTTTGTATGTTGGAACACCTTTCAAGAAATTCGGGAATCTACTTTATATTTAGTTAATGAAATAAGTATATGTACAGTATTCATCAGGTACCCGAGTAACCACAGGTAAAAAAATCTCAGGTACCTGAGTACAAAATTTCATGTAGGCCAACCTTGATTAATGAAAGATCCTGAGGTGTCTTTTTACTTTCATATTAAATAATTGATTTGAACTTTTCTTGTTGAAATATTTTATGACTTTGTTAAATCTATTTGAGCCAGTGCATGACATTTCAATGACATTTTACAATAAGAATATTTGCTGACAGCAAGTTGAAGGACTGATACCTTATTTTTCTATAGAGGGTATAGCAAAGACTCTGGTCAGACTGTGCAGATTCACAGACTGGCCAGGTACTTTGCTTTGCGCAGATGTAAAATTGTTGGAAATGTCACGCATAGAATCAATTTTCTTTTCATTTTAGTGGGCATCTGCAAGCCAGTTCATGTTAAAGCATGATGACCAAAAATATGAACTCAAGCTTGCGCCTCCACAAATTATGGAACTTGCCCGTCTTGTGAATTTTACTGATGCAGAAGAGTTGAAGCAGGCAGCCTTTGAGTGTTCCAATGTAAGGGCAGACAGAATTTTCCCCGTACCTTGTATGTGCGATGATGGAGTACTGTACCTGTACCCAGGTGAGATAATTATTCTGCCTTATTCAAATTTTGTTGCGCCTTTGTGTGACATTTCCAACAATTTTGAGCATTTGTGTGATATTTCCAACAATTTTAAATGTGCACAAAGCAAAGACTCTGGCCAGCCAGTGCACCTGCACAGTCTTGCCAGAATCTTCACTATGCACTATATAGGTAGAAAAGATCTTAATCCATCTTCATGCAGTCAGTATATATCATTATTGCAGTGTGTCGTTGTCATTGCTACCAAATGTTTGTACCTCGCACAGATATAAATTGTTGGAAATGTCATGCATGGGCTCATTTTGTATATTTCAACATTCTGTCTGACTGCAGGTTGATCTTAGTCTATGCTCTCTGCCAAAGAATTGTTAACAGCAAGAACATGAAAAGGGTTAATTATACCCCCCTAAACTATGTTTATGTTAAGGGGGTATATAGGAGTCAGCTTGTCGGTCCGTATGTCTGTATCAGTTTCTTGTCACTCAATTTCTCAGCAACTAATGGGTGGATATCATTGAAAGGTTCTATCTATGTGGTCAGTAACAGGCAGAGATGTGAAAGTGAAAATTTGGTTATGATCCATTGACTTTTGAAAGAGTTATGGCCCTTTAATGAAAAAAAGTATTTTCAATATTGACAAGCACTTGTAGGCGGTATTAGTCAGCTTTGTAATAGTCTAGTTTAGCTTAGTTTTGCATAAAGTAATAAAGCATTAGATAGTACATTGTGTATGATACATACAGTAAAATCTCAGTGGTTCGCACGCCGGTGGTTCGTAGGTATGTGTTGGTTCGTATACATTCTTTGGTCCCGATTTTCTTCCTTCTTTATCTTTGTAAGAAGGCTCCGAGTAATTCGCACGTCGGTGGTTCGTAGTTCGTAGCTCGTGTCAAGTCCCGAGAGTTTCCAAATAACACAAATTAATATGTTTAATCCGTAGGTGTGAATTGTGAGATCAATAGCTGTCCTAGGTGTAACAGAAGACTTATACATTGATTTTCACACCTGTTGATTGGTATCAATCGAAGTTATTGTTTTGCATCAATATTTACAGGCATTGTTTGATTTGTAATTTTTGGCGGGTTTAATCGAATAAAGGATCAATCAGTGACCTTAATTATTGTATTTCATCTAGCTTTCTCATACTGATCATGCATAAATGAAGTGCAAATCTTCCTAGACTTGATAGTCAACATGACTTCCACACAGATTCATCGTAATGCCGAGATTTCAGCGTCCACTAAATAAGCACTCAAAGTGATTTGATCCAAAGGGAAAACACTATGATGTAGTTAACATTTGCAATGTAAATATTTGCCAAATTACTTTTTTAGGATTTAGATATGGACGAAACGAAAGATGATCATTGTTCAAGTGAGACTTGTTGCGTCCTAATTCTCTACAAAAGGGTCTCGTTAGAACTTGTTTTAAAACATATTCCATAGAAACTTAAAATAAAGCCACAAATATAGGGCACCTTAAGACCTTGTCCGATCTGAGCCATCAAAAAACTACCGGCCGCTTGATATTGGATGGTTCGTACTACGTTTAATTCGTATAAATAGTCACGGTCCCTTGAGATACGAACTACCGAAACTTTACTGTATATATGCCAAAGGACACATTTTGGAATCTTAATTTCGAGTCATAGATAAACAAATGACACAAATGTAGGTAAAGTTTTCAAATAAAATGATTTTGCAACCATACACAGATATTCCTAATTTTGATAAAACATAAGCTCTCAATAGTCATTCTACCTTGCATTGTATTTTTTTTAAGTGCAGAAGAATCAAAATAGACCCAGTTTCATCTATAAAATTAACCCTTGTCATGCTGAATAAATTTTGGCTAAAAATTTCCATCAAAATCAAAGGGCAAAAAGCACTGAAAGTCCAAACTGTAGGTCAATTTTTATTTGAAAAACTAAATCTATTGACAATTCTGGTTTGAAAGTGAGAAACAGGTGGTGTAGACTAACATCAGACTGCGCATATGTGCAGGCTGATGTTTGTCCTGCTATAGCTTCTGCCAAGGCAGGAATATTCCGGGTTCAGCATGACAAGGGTTAAAAATAGATTGTTGTATTGACTGCCAATAATTATCATTGCAGGAGATGATCTGTATCCAGAAAGTCCTGATTTTGAAGGTTTAACTCCGCCTTTAACTGTATCAGGAACATTGGTTAGTTTGCGAGAAAAATACCCCAACATGAACAGATCAGAGATTTTTTTTGAGAAGGGAGGAATGGTTCGATCATACCAGTGTACTACTCCAGTGAGAGATGGACGACCAATGCCAATTTTTGATTTGTTTGATGAAACCACATTGCGTTCAAGTCTATGAACATGCACTTATATTAAGATAGTGGACTCGTAATGGTTCTGCAAGATTTCGGAACTAATGTTTTTTCACAATGTTGACCAAGGTTTCCTAATGAAATCATTAGGAAACCTTGGTTAACACTGTTAAAGTTCATGACAACTGAAACATTGCAGAACTATTATCGGTCAACTACCTTAAAAACCATGGAGTCAGCGTGAAAAACTTACAATCAAGTGCCTATATTTTTTGTGCTGACTGCTTGAAATTTTCAGGGCAATTTAATTCCTTTATCTCACTCACAGGATATTTTAACGTTTTTCATGTTTAACATATGTGATCCATCACGCGAAAAGGAACCAATAATACAGGCCAACCAGAGGTTGCATTTGAAAGATTCTTTCATTGGCAGTTAGATTGATTATTCTAGATTCAGAAAATTAGTAAAGTGTGAAAAGTTTCGACCCTAGTCAGTCTGTACAGTCTGATAAGGGTCGATATTTTATGCACTAACCAGATGGTCCCTCTTTGCGTGACGGGACACACACATAAAAAACATGAAAAACGTTAAAACGCCCTGTGATCAAACTAATCAGCCTTTTTTTAGTATAAGCTGAATAAAGTAGTTATGGAAAATATTCAGAATTAGACATATTTGTTACACATGCCCTTCTGACTCATATTAGAAACAGTAATTTGATACATGAAAATTGAAATTAGTAGTAAAATGATGCATTAAAAAGTAGTCTCTGTCTAAATTGATGTATAGAATGATAATAAATTGTAAGAAAAGCTTTTCATTCCTCACAGCAAGTGTCTTGCTTGCTATATTTTCTAAAACTTCTGTTAAATAAAGTTATCTCATAATATCAAAGTTATGGACAATGATAAAGTTTTAATTTCACACTACAGGTAATTTGACCTTGAAAAAATGGGCTTGACCTTATTCCACTTATCCCTTTGAAATTGGTACAAACAGACTTGTCTTGTCGTAAGCAAATTTAATGATGTAAAACATGTGGACTTTACCTTGCTATTCAAAAGACATGACTGATGATAAAGTTTGTATGTTGAAATTGGCAGCCTTGATATATGACCTTGACTTGTACTGATGACTTTGACATCCATTGAAAGGTCTTGTCAAAATCAATACTCATGTGAAATATGAAGGCTTTATCATTTATAATTCAAAATTTTCAGAAAAGGTTTAAATTTTTAGGAAAAATCACCTTGACTTATGACCTTTTAGTGGTTACAAAAGGGCCTTATCACAGCCATTATTGATAGGAAATATTGAGGCCTCTGTCACTACCCGTTTAAAAGATGGGAAAGTCTTAAAGTTAATTTATTGAAAATAAGCAGCCTTGAAAATTTTGTCTTGACTGCCGACCTCAATTTTGTTTCCTATTGAAGGTCTTGTTGCAACCAGTACATATGTGAAATATTAAGGCTCTATCATTTACTTTTCCATAGTTAGAGACAATATTTTAGTTTTTATTTCACTCAAATTGATCTTGATCAAAGTGACCTTGAAGTGGGTACCAATATTAAGCTTTTAACTCAAGCAATTAACATTAGAAGAATTAAGACTCTGTCATATTTATCATTCAAAATATATGACAATTGTTTATAGGATGAAAAGTCACAGATAGACAGGGTAATAACAAAATGCACGAGCCCGAGGTTATAAAACTGGTCTCAGGAGAATTTTCTCAAATTTTGAATTTAAATTGATGTATGAACATAACAGATAATATTAAAAAGTTGTTATTTATAACAACTTATTGCTATTATCTTGTATGTTCATACATTAATATTAGTAGTACAACAGCATTACGGCTTTAATTTCAAGTCAAAATTTGAGAACAATCTGAATTGAGAGTGAGAAAAGTTTTATAACTATGGGCCCAGGGCCCAAGGTTATAAAACCTTTCTCAGGCTCAACTGAGAATTTTCTCAAATTCCAATTTGAGATTTAAGCAGTAATTCTCTTTTAATACTCATTTTAATGTATTAACATGAAAGATAATATCAATAAGTTGTTATAAATTACAACTTCTCAGTGGAGCCAGAGAAAATTTTTATAACCTTTGGCCCTGCAGGCTACAATTGGAGAAAATTCTTTTAATGAGCAATAACTCCTTCCGACTGTATGTACTAGTAGTATTTTTGAACTGAATCCTTCTTGTGCTGTTTACAACAAATTCCTGCTGTACTCAAAGATTCAGTAGACACTTTAGCCCAAGATCAGCCTGCACAGACATACAGATTGATAGCCTACAATGCCTGGTTTCACTTAAATATTGAGGAAACAAGATGTGTTTGTGAAACACGAATGCCCCCCCAAACGGCAATTTTTTTAAAATTTGACCTTGACGGATGACTGACCTCGTCACATGACCTTGACCTTGATCTAGCAGATGCATATCATTGAGATCTACCATCAGACCAAATATGAGCATTATATGTTGAATAGTCTTGAAGTAATTGGCAATGTTAAGTTTTTATACGCCCGAAGGGTCGTATTATGTTATGGCCTCGGTTGTCCGTCCGTCTGTCCGTCCGTTAGCAATTTTTTGTGTGCGCGACTCCTCCTAAACTATCAATGGGATTTAGCTGAAACTACAATCAATTACTCCCTATGATGTCTAGTTGTGCATAAGACCTTTGAAATTCAAATCTCTCCAGTCAATCCTGAGAAATCTTGAATTATCTGCCCTTGAATATAACAAAAATCACTGTTTTTTGTGTGCGCAACTCCTCCTAAACTATCAATGGGAATAAGCTGAAATTACACACAATTACTCCCTATGATGTCTAGTTGTGCATAAGACCTTTGAAATTCGAATTGCTCCAGTCATTCCTGAGAAATCTTGAATTATCTGCCCTTGAATTAAACAAAAATCACTATTTTTTGTGCGCAACTCCTCCTAAACTATCAATGGGAATGAGCTGGAACTAAACATAATTACTCCCTATGATGTCTAGTTGTGCATAAGACTTTTGAAATTCAAATCACTCCAGTCAATCCTGAGAAATCTTGAATTATCTGCCCTTGAATTAAACGAAAATCACTGTATTTTGTGTGCAACTCCTCCTTAACTATCAATTGAAATGAGCTGAAACTATACACAATTACTCTCTATGACTCTCTATAGACTGGTTGAAATCTTACATGAAATGCATTTTTTAACTGCATGTGTTTAATGCCACTTTCAACATTATTGTAGTTGTATCATGTTGGCTGGTGCACCTACCCATGGTTTCCTGTTGTTTCTCACACCAGTAAAACCACAATGTTTCAACCGAACCATCAGCAGCTGCTCATCCCACTTTAGCAAACTAATTATCATACCATATTTCTCCTGATAAATGCTCCCGGGTGCTATGCAAAACCTGGTCAAGAATCTTTTATTTGGTATGCATTTGCTGATTTAAAAAAAACATCATTAAATTAATGTCTTTTAGGCCCTTTCCCTTTAATTTGAGGTAAATTTCTTCTAAACAATCATATAAATGATAGTTTAGAGGAAATTCACATCAAATTAGAGAAGATGTCTCAACAAGTTCTTGAAATTTAGGCATTTGAAGTGGGTTTTCTTAGTAAAAATGTAGGGGTGCTTCTTTTAGGGGAGCCCTTATATTAGGAGAAATATGGTACATCCATTGTAGGGAGACGAGGCTTCTTTTCACATTTACTTTTGTCAAATGTCAGATGAAAGTTGGCCAAGCCAGGGTTCACAACCCCATGATTTACAGTCGAACTGCAATGCATTACATCTGAGCAAGCTGGTCTCGGCATAATTTATTTGAAACAAAATATAAATGATAAGGGTTAAATGAATTTAGATGCACAGCGAGTTCTTTTTCAATTTCCATAAGTCTTGAATAGGGTTTAAGTCAATATTAAAGGTCCAGTTGGAAAACACGATTTAGAAAGCCCAACTTGGTGTAATTTGTTTGAAACAATTAGATATAAATGATATGGTTTGCATAAACATATTTACCGGTAGATACACAACGAGGTTTGTTTTGATTTCAATTAGTCTTGTTTAGGGCATAAGTCAATATTACAGGATCCCTAGGAAAGTTGGAAAACAGCTTTAATTGAATACCTTTTAATATTAGCACGAATTTATAACCCTTTGACTTGGGACAATATATGCCTGTCACACTGCTGGATAAAAACAAAGAACAATTTGATGGCTTAGCGTGAAACAGTTGTAACTCCCTATATGTTTATAGGGAGTTACAACTGTTTTGCGCTGATTTAGCTAGGTAGAGTTACAGTTCATGTGCACTGCACTCTGTAATCAAGAAAGGACTACCTAGTTTCAAGTCAGTTAGACTGAAGGTGTCAGAGTTATCAAATGCTCTGGACAAAGATGTGGGACGCCATAGGTGATCACATTATACATGAAGAAAAAAGTATTGCAAATTACAAAGTACGTTCAACAAAGGCAGAATATGAACCCCATTGAATATTTATTGGGTATTCTTGGTCCCCAACTATGGAAACTGTTAACTATGGAAACCTCCTATTCAAAATCTTGCTCAGTTGTCAGAGATGTTGTAATAGTAATGACAATGTTCATATCCTACATCTAATCCAGGGTATTAGGAGAAAAGTGGGTGCTATGATTTTCTACGCTTTTGCATGTACATGATATTGGCTTTACAGCAAGTGTGTGGATCACTCTTGGATAAGAGACAATAACCAGGTTGAAATCTCATCTAGCTCATTTGATTCAGCCATAGTTAATTATGTACATGTACAAATAATTGCTTAAAACATGCTCTTTTTATAATGGCTATAAAATGCATGAAATGGCAGAATTGGTCAAAAACCTTATTTTAAGGTTTTATTTTCATTTATAAGACCCACTAAAAATGTTTTCTTGTGCATAAATTGTGTCAGGTTACCAAAGTTCACTTTCTTTCAAAACTACTTCGGTTGAAATCGGATGTTGCCATACTTTTTTATACACCTGTCAAAGACGGGACGTATTATGGGATCACCCGTGACATCCGGCGGCGTCCACTTCTTTGTCCGGAGCATAACTCTGTTACTTGAAGTCTGATGGACTTCAAACTTGGCAATTGTATTCTTCTCATCATTACGGAGTGCAGTGTACAAGAACCATAACTCTACCTGGCCTATTTTTTGAGTTATTGCCGTTTTTCAGACTTGAATCTTGTCCGGAGTATATCTCGTAAGTATAATAGCTAGGATCATGAAACTTCATGGGTGTAAAGATATCACTAAGGGGGAGTGCAGTGTACAATAACCATAATTCTACCTGGCCTATTTTTTGAGTTATTGCCCATTGTTGTTTTTCATACTAGAATCTTGTCCGGAGTATATCTTTAAAAGTATAATAGCTGGGATCATGAAACTTCATGGGTGCAAAAAATATTCATTCAAAATAACCTCAGTTCTATTAAAACCCCCAGTTAATACTAAGCAGTGTGACGGGCTTATCTTGTGACAATTTGGCACCTTGTTCTTTTTGTATACATCCTGTCCCAGGATGTTGTCATTCTGAATTGCACCGACTTTTCATCATTCACATTGTCTGCAACCTCATTTGATTTATATAATAAGAGGAATTTGATGGTCCTAGACCGCTCACCTGAGTCTCTTTGACCCCTGGGACATCACATTAATTGAATAGGCAGATGTCAACAAGAAGATAATTTCTTCATAAGATCAATACCCTGGAATGTTTTCGGCCAAGAGCAAGAAGGATATGCCATTCCACTCTTTGAGTCTATGTAAAGCCCAAATATAACTCAAGGGTCTTGATATGAAAAAACTTGGTAGAGGTCCACTAGATGATGCTACATACTTAGTATGAAAGCTGTCTGCCTTCTGGTTTCAGAGAAAAAGATTTTTCTGTTTTCTCCCATTGTGCTCAGATGAGCTATGGGATCCGTCCGGTCGGAGCCCAAATATGACCCAAGTGGCTTGATATGAACAAACTTGGTAGAGGCTTACTAGATGATGCTTCAAAGGTCTTATGCACAACTAGACATCATAGAGAGTAATTCTGTGTAGTTTCAGCTCATTCCGATTGATAAGGAGGAGTGGCGCGCACAAAAAACTGATTTTGTTATATTCAAGGGCAGATAATTCAAGATTTCTCAGGAATGACTGGAGCGATTTTAATTATGCACAACTAGACATCATAGGGAGTAATTATGCCAAGTTTCAGCCCATTCCCATTGATAGTTTAGGAGGAGTTGCACACACAAAAAATTGCTAACGGACGGACAGACGACCGAGGCCATAACATAATACGACCCTAGGGGCGTATAAAAAGTGACTGATTCAGAAAAGAAGATGATGCAGTTAAACCATATTTCTCCTAATAACCACTCCTAAATGCTGTAAAAACATTGATAGGGATCTTTTATTTAGGGCCAATTTTCTGAAACAAAGAACATGCTCATGTGACTTTTCTATAGAGGGACATTGAAATATGAGATTGAAAAACACAAGATGGTTGGCTCCAATCTATTTCACATCGATCAGGAAATAAGTTAAAACAACTTAGAATAATTCCTCTTGATTCTGCGTTGTAAAGAATTCACTAGAATTAGCACCAAATGTATGGTGAAAGAACTGAGATTGATAGCCCTCCCAGGAGTTGATGGATTGCTGGCCACTGACATCCATCATAAAGAGTCATAACACACCCCTTTATCATGAAAATGTTACTTACCTTGAAAATGCATAATGGACTAGTCGGTTTCAAATCATAATCTATCATCAGTATTTAGTTGAAAGAGCAACATCAAATAATGATCGATACTACAATCACTTTCTTAGAAAGCAATACAAACCTCAACTTATATACACTATGGCATAACAAGGTATGTTTTACAACTTATCTTTTTTTTTTGCAAATATAATGATAAACAATTTAATGTGTCGTTAAGTGCATCTGGAATGGACCTACACTCAACCATTGGTGGTAAATGACCACCAATGGTTAATTGTAAATCCATTCTCAGGGTTGGTTTGAAATAAATAGGTTTTTTCTCACGTAAAAGGATGTTACAAGAAAATAAGAAGTAACTCAGACTAAATGAGTAACATAAATTTTTCAAAACATTAAATGGATGCAATTTACTGATTAATTAAGAGATTTCTTAAACGATACTTGCCAATGGAATCCAAAACCTATTGATTATCCATTATATCAATTAATCAGTCAATCACCATAATGGACATAAAACAAACACCAAATTATTGGAGGGCATACTAAACATTGTAACCAATCTTCTTCAATCTGTGGTTACAATGTTTAAGCTGCGTCCTTCCATGAAAATGTTTGGAGCAAAATGGATGGCTGAAAAATGTCAGAGTTCAACAGTCTTCTTATTAGAAAAGAGTGATTTAATTTGGCAAATTATTTGAGTCTGTGTGTAACATTTCCAACAGTTTAAAATGGGTGCCAAGCAAAGACTATGGCCAGACTGTGCATCTGCACAGACTGACCAGTCTTCACTTAGCGCTTTTCAGATAGATAAGATTTTGAGGTTTCTATATACAGACATTCTTCTAATTACACTGTGTTACTGGCTAGTCTGCTGGATTTTTAAGGTTTTTTTTGTGCCTTATACATGTTGGAAATGTTAACCCTTGTATTGCTGATCCCGGAATATTTCTGCTTTGGCAGGAGGTATGGACTAACATGACAAGGGTCAAGCCCTGGGCTCATTTTGATTGACAGCGGTAATCTGATTATTGAATAATGACAGTGGTAATCTGATAATTGAATAAGAGGCCTTTTTGATCAACAGACCAACTATATACTGGATAAATCGGTTTGTTTGTTTGTTTGAATGGGGTTTTACGCTGCTTTTAATATTATTTCAGTCATATCGTGGCGGCTGGAGCACCTAACAATGGATTCCTGGTATTTCTCACACCAGTACAACCATCACATCCAGCTGCTATCTCACATAGGTCTACGATTATCAACCCATTGGTGGTAGACAAATAGTCGGAAAGGATGAATGCCGCCTTCAGGGATCAAACCCTGAACCTCTAGATTGACAGTCCAACGCGCTACCAACTGCTCTATGATGGCTGTCTTGATAAATCAGGGTGAAATTTATAAAGAACAAGATGAAAAAGTTATAGATGGTGTTTTATTGACTATATGTAGATGAGTATTCTATTAGACAAATAAAGAAGATACTGGCAAATATAGGGCTGAGTGCAACACTATTGTAAGTGCCTATGTATTCATAGGCACTTACATTAGTATTTCACTGACCCTGCAAAATGTACAACTAAGACAAAACAAGTTTTTAAACCCTCTACGGTAAATAAAATACACTTATTTCCACAGTAACATACATAGTTATTACTTATATTATTTATTCTTAAACAACATGCAGAAACAAATTCTAAATTAAAAGTATACTTACATTTGTATGAAGTTTTATTTTGTTGTAGAATTTTGAAATTAAATAATCTTATTTCATTTTCAAAGTGAATTAAATTTGTAAGACAAGAAACTTAAACTATGAATGTTGAAAGAGACTTAAAAATCCAGATGGACAAGCACTCTCCAATTTGCAAACTAAACAGTCTCTTTAAAGAGAAAATTCAGTTCACAAATAGGAGACAGCAAGTTCTTAATTCTAAAGATTTAAATCAATACCAGAATAAGGCTGTATTTGTGATATTAATATCCTAAATTTAAAAGGCTTTTGCAGGCCTTTTTCTAGAATTTTTTTATAGTACCTTTCTTTGTATGGCATCCGAGTGAAACCCTTAGTCTAGAATTGACGACAGGGTCAAGACCTGCTCGTCTCGAAATCTCGTAACAGATCATATATTCATAAGGTGAAACTGAATCATGATGATTACAAAAAATGGAAGTGATATATTTATGGTTTACAGTGCTGCCTTTAAAAGATGAACAATTTTACATAAAAAAACACTTGGAATCATGAACTACAAGATATGAAACATTAATCAATATTGTGACCTCTTGATATTTAGAAAATTAAACTGCCATAAACAAACATATTTAAAGCAATTTCTTTGTCTTCCTTAATTCGTCCAAATCTGCCTGAAACATAATTTGGCACACACATTTCCATAAAGAATTAAAAGAGCTCTTTAAAATAGTTAAGAGTGCATTATTTTTTAATGGAACAATACTCAATTTGATCAAAATTTAATTTAATTTATCCAAATGAAAAAATATCTTTAAATTTTCATCAATCACAGAGTGTTGTCTGCAGCTTCTTTGAATTCAAAATTCTGCTATCTGGTGTCAAGGACAATTTATCATGCAATGAAGCCTGTATTACCCTGATAACACCTGTCTGATAACATAACATGATATCAGGCAGTCTATTTTTAGAAACAATTTGCATATCCTTTCACCTTGATTTCTTTGATTTTTAAGGGTTTATTATAATAAAGTGCTGGAAATGATTGCATGATAAATAGAATAACACTTTATTGTCTTAAAATATCAATGTTATCTGGTCTCGGCTACGAGAAATTATCATGACTTGGCAGAGCCTCGTCCTGATAAATTCTCCCAACCTCGACCAGATAACATTGTTATTTTTAGACACTAACATGTTATTCTCTATATATCAGCATTGCCATAGGCCACCATTCCACTGGTAAGCTCATGATTTAGTTCTTGGTGTTTATGCATCATACAAATATGAGCCTGTGTGTGTGATTTTTAACAATATACACATGTATTGTTGAGCTCCCTGAGCAGCCACACAGTGTCTAAAATATTCTCTGATTGTGGGTAGTCTGAAGCTACCACTCGAGATTCTAGTAAAGACTCAGATCAGACTGCAAGTGCACAGACTGATTTGAGTCTTAGATTTGGATACATTATGTGAAATTATCAGAAATATCACTCAAAGATTCATATATTTGCACAACTTCTCTTAAACTATTATGCTTTGACAAGGAAAGAAGTATTTACCATACAACTTTTGTAATAATTGAAAATCCCTTTATTTCAATAAATATCTAGCCCTGTTGATGAAATTAATATTCTATTCATCAATACAATGCTAGTACATTGATTGATTGGAGTTTAACGCCGCTTTCAACAAATTTTCAGTTATATCGCTTCAGCTAGAGCACCTAACAATGGATTTCTGGTATTTCTTACAACGGTACTACCTTCACATCCTTTCCTAGCCTCCAGCAGCTATCTCACATAGGTCTACGATTATCAACCCATTGGTGAGAGACAAATAGTGGCTAATTTGTCACAATGGTCAGCAGAGCTGCATATAAAGAGGGCATTTTGGATTTCAAATGAAATAATTTCAACAATACTTGCACAAATCCTATATTGTGGGTAATCATTGGAATTGTCTCAAAGAGAGTTTCAATGAGGAAATAAAAATTCTTAACTGACAATGTCCCCTCTTATCTTTACCTTTCGTCAGCCATTAGGTCCCCAACTGTTGAGTATTCATGGTAATTATTGTATGATGAAGATTTTAGATGAGTATTTTTTTCTCCAGCACATTTCTAACATGATTCATCCTCGTAATCATTTTTGCTGATGCAGTTGACAACGCCTTCCTTAAAAACGTTAGCCAACTCGTCAGAAGAGAACGTAGCCATAATTTTTCGAGCTCCGAGACGACGGGAGTTGATCGGGATTTCAATTGTGAACTCATCTCCTGGATACAAAGTCTTCCTGCAAATGACAAATCAATTTACAATTTCAAATACCTCATTTGAAATAGGATGACTGTTCAATTCAGACTTTTTATGATATTCTGTTTGAGTCATTTTGTGGTTGGGGACTTGATCATCAAAACTATTGTAGTTACCATGTTTAGGTAGCCCTTTGCTCTTTGATTCATGTCCATCACTATATAATTTAATTTTAGTTATGTACATTTAGATTCATGCATTCTGATTTGCTGAAAAATTGGTTTAATTCCTGAATGAAAACAATATTTTAGTACAAAGCTGTTTTGTAATCTGCACAAAATAGTTCTATTACAAATCTGTTTATTAATTAAACTTCACAGTTTTGCTTCGATGCATTAAATCATGAGATATGAAGAAAGTGTATATTGATTTAATAGAGTTATGAAACTTAAAACCTAATCACACTCATGTATGAATTCTCTTCATGTATTCATGTATACATTGTGATTAGGTCTTTAGTTTTATGCCTCCATGAAATCAATAAATACTCTCTACATCTCTTAGATATTTGGAAAACAAATATTATTTAATTATTTTAGGGGTGTAACACTGTGTATCATAATAGAGGACAGGGATAAGTGCCAGTGATCCCTTAATTGAGTGAACAATTAAGAAATCATCATTAACAACTGAGAAAGAGAGTTGCAGATTTTGTTTTTTTCACAAAACAGAATAATAATCTGTCTTAAAAGTGATTTTGAGAAATTTGTAGGTTATACAGTCCAAAACACATACGAATTAATATAGTATCGAAGTAACAGAATAAATTAAAAGCCTTGTGCAACACAATAATGCTTATATGAGTATTATGAGTGCTTAGTGACAGTCATGAAGTGAGCCATTTCAATAGTAACAAGTAAAAGCTTTACTTAAGTCATACATACAACATAATGAACCCTATAGCTTATATTGAAAGAAATACTTAGAATAACCTTTAAAGTCAGAAAATTCAGCTAAAACTTGACAATCCCATCTACATGTACTTTGCATTATGAGCAAAGCCAAGTCTCTGTCCAGTCTGTGCATCTGCAGACTGATCAATCTTGGCTCTGTATTCTGTAAACAGATCAGGGGCCTGTTTTACTAAACATCTAACGAAAAAAATGATCATTAGTCAAAATCACAAATTGTACCTGGTGCTTTCATGCTTTGTTAGATTCTGCCTTGCAATATGTTATTGAAATCGTCTTTAGAAGACGATTCAAATGAGATGTTGCATTGCAGAATTGGAAATTTACTTACTACTGTAGAGGCAACTTTAATTTTTGACTTGCACAAAAAATGATCATAAGTTGTTTAGTAAAAAGGGCCCCAGATCTGAACCACTTTCCAGGCGGTAATTGAATTTAATAGTATTGGGTGGTTGTCTAGGCTGTGCATTGTATGTCCATCATGCACACATGAAATTGTTAGAAATCTATTGCCCAGGCTCATTTTGACTACGACCAAAATATACAGTTATCAGTAATCTTTCCAGAGGGAATGATTTAAATTTGTATAAACTTACCCTGCTTTATATGCTTTGTCTTTATTCTTCACAAGGAAGGAACCCTCACAATTGATGACTGCATTATGCAGCTTCATGTCCGTCTTGTTCTCGAATGTGAGTGGAATTACAAGATCTGTGTAACTTGGAATCTTATCTGGAATCTGAAATTATGGACAAGAGCATTGCATGTGATTGCCAATGTCTGGCTCCAAGGTGCTGGATAATTAATATCAAAATTCCAAAGCAAAAAGCAGACATCAAGGGATCAGTCTATATGGGCACTTATGATAATTTTGCACCAAACCCTCCACATACTTTGTTCATGTGACCGGTCATGCAAAAAGGGACCAACTGGGAATTCTGTAAAATAAATGTTTGAAAAGACATTGGTTCAAGGACAGGTCAACCAGAGGTCACATTTCAAAAATTCTCTCCCAGGAAGGTAGATTGATCATTCTACATTCAGAAAATGAGCAAAATGCGATAAGTTTCTACCCTAGTCAGTCTGCACAATTTGCACAGCCTGACTTGGGTCGACACTTTACACACTACCCCAATGGCCCCTTTTTGCACAACAGGTCACATTTGTAATTAAAGTAATCTTCTTTTGGGTTTTTTTTATGCTTCAATGATGATGTTCCTATGATGATGCTCCTATGACAGTAACTATATATTTCAAGTTTTAAGTGAATACCTGTAGCAATGCCAAAGCTATCACTATATGTTAAGGTTTCAGCACTAAAGCCGCTAACAATAATGATGCTATGACTTTAGAAATACCTCAGGTTTTCTGCAAAAACAGTCAAGCTAAAAATCTCAATCTACAAATATAAGAGCTCTGATATTGCTAAGAAGGTTTAAGAAGGAGATCAGCATATGGGTCTACAAACTACATTGATTTAAGGCTCTTTAAAATGAATAATATGTCAGTAACCTTTTTCTTTCCATTTGCATCAAATTAAATTTCGAATGAGAAATCTTTAACACAGTTTTGGAGTCTGAAGTGGTTTGGAGGACAACCCTATATTTCAAATGCAAACAAACAAACGAATCAAAAGACTAACACAAACCTTAAAACTCAGGAAGGGTTTATCGAGATCAAAAGCTTCTGATGCATGGAACATTCTCTTGGTTTCCAGAACCTTGCACACAACTGTTAATTTAAACTCTGCTGCACTGTTCATGAGATCTTCATAACGCTTGGCTTTAACAGGAACCCTGAACTCCTCACCTTAATATGAAAAAATTGTCCTAAGTTAAAGGAGATGCAGGTGATTGAAAATTGTTTAAGAATTTGCACATGTACATGTGGATCAACACTTTTCTGTAATCCCCTTCTTTTCAAATCAAGAGTTCATTCGGAACACCACTCAGCCAATCTCACGATCAACCTCGGATGTACATAGACAGACTATTTTTAAAAATTATGGGAAAACCTTGGAAAAACTTGATGACATCAGTTAAAATGGCGTTAGCCCTCGAAACTGTGAGTGAAAACATTCGACGTCGCCAACGCTACTTGTTTAAGTCACTGACGTGAAACCATCGTATCCTTATATAAATATCTTTAGATTCTGAAATATGGGCTGAAAAAATCTTAATTTTTGAGAATGATGTGTCATTCTCAAAAATTAAGATTTTTCAGCCGTTATTTACTGTAAAAGATAATATCTACAGTGTTAGTTTTCTTACACTGTTTCCGCCTAACAAAATGCATGATTTTGTTACATACCCATCCGCCTTACATACATCCGAGGTATGTTGTAGTTTACGGAAATGGCCGAGTGATGTACCGAATGATCAAGAATTGTAACTCCACTTTGTTTCTTTCAAAGATACCTCATCCTAATTGCAGCGTCAATGTACCCATGTGTGTAATGCTAAGACATTGACCAGCTTCAAATTGACAAAGTGCATTCAGATGACTCAGTGAAAAAGAGTAGTAACTCTTTGATACATATAGGCAGTTACAACTAGAACTGTCGCAGAGCGGAGTTATACCCCCCACAAGCACTTTGTCAGAATGCAAGTGCTATAATTGCAGGATGTGTTTGTAACAGATATTGAGACTGACTGTGACCTTGACCTATATGACCCAAAAACCATAGGGCACTTCCTTGGATCATAAGCAACATTTGCATGAAGTTTCATGATTCTAGGTCACTTGGTTCTCGAGTTAGAGTCTGGAAACAAAAATTGAACAAAGGCTGACTGTGACCTTGACCTTTGTGACCCAAAAACAATAGGGCACTTCCTTGGGTCATAGGCAACATTTGTATAAAGTTTCGTGATTGTAGGTCACTTGGTTCTCGAGTTAGAGTCCGGAAACAAAAATTGAACTAAGTCTCAATGTGACCTTGACCTTTGACCTATGTGACCCAAAAACAATAGGGTACTTCCTTTGGTCATAAGCAACATTTGTATAAAGTTTCATGATTGTAGGTCACTTGGTTCTTGAGTTAGAGTCCAGAAACAAAAAGGTCTACGGACGGACGGATGGATGGACAGACAGACAGACATGGTGAAACCAATATACCCCCCTCTACTTCGTAGGTGGGGGGTATAATTAATAAACACAGATCCCTTCATCCCTTGTTTTAGAAATTTACTGGCGAGTTATCAGGACAATAGGTAAGTCCAAATGTACAGGGCCAATAATAACTTTGATTGAACTGCACAGATGCGTGCAAATTGATTTCAAAATTGTTGGAAATGCTTGAAACATTCTAAAATAAGACGTTTGTGAAAGGGCAAGTTCATATCTAAAACTTGGGTTAAGCACCCACTTAAGGGACCACCAAAAAGAGGTTGATGATGGGAATGGTCACTTAACAAAATAGTTATGGATAAATATGAGAGGCTATTTTAATTGCATTTACACATAGTCACATTAGTCTTCCTGAATACTATGATGTTTGAACCTATTTGAATTGTCTCATAGAGACATTCTTATGGGTTCCAACACCATAGATTCAATAATAAACAAGTTTTCGTAAAAAATTTTTTCCAGAGAATTTGCAAAGCAAAGGCCCCTTTAAGATGCTTAAAGAAATTGTCACTTAATATAAGTACCTGTAGTCGCTTAAGCAATATTGACTGTAAATTGTTTTTTAAAAAGTAGTAACCAGACAAGCAATTACTCCTGTACCACATTACAACACATCCTTTTTTTTTAACTCTTTGCTGTTTAATCCCTGCTTTTTACGTGTCTGTGATTTTATGATTGAGAAAACATTTTGAAAAAAGAAGAAATTGCTTCTGATAAGCAATTTCTTCTCTTTCCACACTATTTTCTACCCTACTGAATGTTTATTTTTCAAATCAAATTCACTTTAAATTTTCGTCTGCAAAACCTTTGAATTTGGACAGGTCCAAAATTTTGTAAAACAGGGAAGGGTTTAAAGATCAATACTCCAGGATTTTAAACCAATGTTTTTTTACAAAACAAAACATGAATTGTGTCACAGACATAGATGTCCTCACAGGTTTTTTTTTCCATGTGTCATTAAGGTAGTGTAACCTTAATAGTTTTGTAAGGTCTCAGAAGTAATGGACCTTAACGATGTTAACCGAGGTTACCTAATGATCTTCATTAGGAAATCTCGGTTAACATTGTGAAAGAACATGTGGTCCAAAATGTTGTGGAACTATTAAAGTTCCACTACCTTAAAGTCAATGGACCAGATCTTGATCAAAATACCTTGACAGGTCTTCAGAGCTCAAGTTTGAATACTAAAATTAGGAGTTGTACATGCAGAAATTTTGAAATTGCCCATTTTTACTCACATTAAATTTTCTCACACAATATCTTTTCAGAAATAAATCTAAATGACGATTGAAAACAATAATAGAATATATTGAGGGTTCAGTGCAAGACTGTACGAAGTGTATATACAATGTATATACACTAAGTACACTCTTGCGCTAAACCCTCGAATTTATGAAATTTAAGAACATTATATAAAGATTTGAAGAAGGCAATAAATATTGACACATACAAATGTATTTGCAAATTTATATTACCCCCAAAAGAAACTTTATTTGTTTGTATCTCTTAAAACAAGTTTCAACCTCTTCATTTCATGAACAAGAGGTTGATGACTCCTGAATAAGGAGATAGCACAAAGCCTCAAATGTAAGGTAATGCTTACATTTTCAGGTACATACATTTTCCTCTTAGGATCAATGAAACCAATGTGTGACATTTTCAACAATTTGGAGTATGCATGAACAGACATTGTGCAATTTCAACACCCATACAGCGCATTAAATATATTCTCTCAATGTGAATAGTAACTACAAATCAATAGCACTAAGTGAAGACTCTGATCAGTCTGTGTGGATGCACAGACTGATCTTAGTCTTAACATTGCCCACTTTTGAAACTGTTGGATAGGTCACACAGACTCAAATCTTACTTTGATCTTTTTCCATTTCCTTCTCAAATGTGTCATCAGAGATAAATTTTCCGACCACTCCAGTGTAATATGTACTGGCAAGGATGACCTTCACCTTCATGGTCTTCTTGTCTGATGTCAGATTCGTGACCTTGACCCCAACCTCTATGTCTTCACCCAATAGTTTATCATCAGGAATGATCAAATCCAAATTTACCTAAATTAAAACCATATGTTCAAATTGTGACCATATAGTGAAACATATTCATAATTCAATGGCTAAGTGCATAACAGTTGTAATTGCCTTTAAACATTTAGACAGTTACAACTGTTTTGCGTTGAGCCATAAATATATTGAGATTGAACTTCTGATTAAAAATAGTGTTCTCGTAATCATTGGGGATCTGCTGGCTAACACATATATACAATTTTTTTACACACAAAAAGAAAACTGAAAACTTATCTTTTCACACTGCTGTCATTTCTTAATTTTAATAGCAAAAGCTTGGTTTTCTATGTATATTGTAAGTTGGACATTATCTCATGAATTTACACTTTTACCCTCAATTATTTAATTGCAGGAAGGGTGTCTGCACACGAGACTACTATAGGCCAGCACTAAGACTTACCACTCTAATATGCACCCATATATACATCTGGGAAGAGAGGAGATTTGAAGTTATTTTCACTCATAAAAAAATTCCAATATCCGGTTAGGATTAAGGTTGGGATCTTAGGACTTCATGATCCCAAAGTCACCTTCATAACCACTACATCACACACACCACAGCCCATAAATAGAAATAGTAGGGTCAATGCAAAACTATTTTTTAACCCTTTCCTGTTTTTCAAAATTTTGGATCTGTCCAAATTCAAAGGTTTTGCAGACGGAAATTTAAAGTGGATTTTAATTTGAAAAATAACCATTCAGTAGGGTAGAAAATAGTGTAGAAAAAGAAGAAATTGCTTGTCAGAAGCAATTTCTTCTTTTTTCACAATGTTTTCTCAATCATAAAATCACATACACGTAAAAAGCAGGGACTAAACAGGAAAGGGTTAATGATGATTATATAGGCTCTTACAATAGTTTTGCACCAAACCATAATGTTGACCCTTTATTACCTGTTTGTCTAGATTCTGTTTATAAATGTTATTCCTTCGCCTTGTACTAAACCTGTTCACAAACTTTAACACTTCCTGCTCTTCAGGAGTCCCTGTAAAGACAAATACATTTAAATTTGTAATAAGCTATCACTCAACAAAAAGTGCTCGAATCAGAGAATTCTTACTAAGAACACATTTTGTTGACAAATCGAGGGTTCAGTGCAAGAGTGTATTAAGTGTATATACATTGTATATACACTTGGTACACTCTTGCACAGAACACTCAAAATAAGAAACATATTTTTGATTGAATATGTATACTAATATTGAGTATTTCACAATAATCCTATGTTGTATAAACTCATAGCAACATATAACAACATAGTATTAATCAACAATAATTTTTAGACCAATTATATCTACTATGTAACATATATTTGTCTCAAGGAAGAGTATTTTGAGAAGGGTTGTATAACAAAATTGGTTGATTAACAGATGTGGTTGCTCTAGAAAGATAGACTGTATGTGACTTGTCAAGCTAAAAGGCACCTTGTTACCTAGGATAGAGTAGAGATCAATTAAGGATAAACACAGATTGCTGTAGTCAATAAGCGATCAAAGTGATCAAAAAATCAATTGACACATCTAAATACCCGTTTATAATGAGACAGCAATAAACACTCAGTGTTGCATCTAGGCTGTGGCATTGCAGAAATCCCTCAATTAATTTGTATTTTTTCCCCCAAATAAAGATCGAAACATTGTAACGCCAGAACGGTGCTACAAAATGTGGACACAAAATAAATTATGTATGGTGAATGACAAAGTTAGTGGCAACAATGGGCTTCCAAATTAATGGGTTGACAGATTTAAGAGCCTCTTTATTTACTCTGAAAAATATAGATCAAATTGCAGTTATGGTTTCATTTTGCATATCAATGATTCAAATTTTTGAACAATATCCTAAAACCCATTCATTGATTAACAGTTAGCTCTCATTACCTTAGGACTTTTATTTGGATAAGTCCAATCTTTGTGTCTTCTACTACTGGGACAACCTTTTTTTCCTGTTATTTCATTTTTTTTCCAAGAACCGTAAAAATTATATTAAGTGTCCACAGCGAGTGGGACCACCAAAGAGTGTTCTTTAAGAAAATGGACACTGAATACAATGTTTTTTTTACAAAAAAGAATCATAATTTTGTTTGAATTTGTAAATTATTGCAAAATTCTCAATAATCCTATGCTGTCAAAATTCAATAGAATCACCTCATTGAGACGATTCTGGTGTGTTTTAACCACATAGGATTCATTTACAACAATCTTTATACTTAGAACCGTCTCATTGAGACAATACTGGTTTGTTTTAACCACATAGGATTCATTTACAACAATCTTTATACTGAGAACCGTCTCATTGAGACAATACTGGTGTGTTTTAACCACATAGTGTTCATTTACAACAATCTTTATGCTTAGAACCGTCTCATTGAGACAATACTGGTGTGTTTTAACCACATAGGATTCATTTACAACAATCTTTATACCAGTGATATCTATTTTTTTCATATAACTTGATTTAAAGAAGGTGATCTTGAAAACAGTCACTTAATCAAAATGGTCGCTTGATAGACTTGGTTGGTCAAAAAATTGACTGTAATGATAGATGGATGAAGGACAATGACCTATCACAATAGCTCATCCTACACTTTGTATTAAAGTTAACCCTTGTCATGCTGAATAAATTTTGGCTAAAAATTTTCATCAAAATCAAAAAGCAAAAAGCACTGAAAGTACCAACTGTGGGTGAACTATTATTTGAAAAAATAATCTATTGACAGTTCTGGTTTGAAAGTGAGAAAAAGGTGGTGTAGACTAACATCAGACTGCACATATGTGCAGGCTGATGTTTGTCTATAGCTCCTGCCAAAGAAGGAATATTCCGGGTTTAGCATGACAAGGGTTAAATTTAAAGCAGGGCAAAACTCTTACCATCTCTATATTTATAGTCCAATGTAAGATCGTGTCGCTCATCACTGCCCACAGCTTTTGTACTGATGTACTTCCCAACAGACCTGTTATCTATATAATCACAGTCCATTGATCCATCTTCATGTACCTGGAAAAGATTTTAAATCAATTAATCACTGGATCACTAGATAGATCATGATGGAAAAATCATTTGGGGCAAGTTTGACAAAATCTGATGAAAACTATCTACTCTAAACAGTTAAGAAGGAAAAATGAATAGACAGACAGACAGCCTGACGGATGTGAATTTTAATGATTGAATGGAGTTTAACGCCGCTTTCAACATTATTTCAGTTATATCGCCGTGGCTGGAGCACCTAACAATGAATCCCTGGTATTTCTCTCACCAGTACAACCACCATATTCTTTCCTAGCCTCCAGTCGCTATCTCACATAGGTCTACGATTATCAACCCATTGGTGAGAGACAAATAGTCGGAAAGAATGAGTGCCGCTATCGGGGATCGAACCCGCGAACTAGATTGACGGATGTGAAAAACTTGTGTGTGAAAATTAAAACAAGAGGACCAAGATGGTCCTAGATCGCTCACCTGAGTCTCTTTGACCCCTGGGACATCACATTAATTAGATAGGCAGATGTCAAAAAGAAGATAATTGCCAAAGATCAATACTATGGAACGTTTTCAGCGAAGATCAAGACAGATATGCCTTTTTACTCTTTGATTCTATGTAAAAAGGGATGCACCCGGGTGGACCCCAAAAGTGACCCCAGGGTCTTGATATAAATAAACTTGGAAGAGGTCCATAAGATGATGCTACATTCTAAATATGAAAGCTGTCTGCCTTCTGGTTTCAGAGAAGAAGATTTTTGAAGGTTTTCCCATTTTCACCCATGGTGCTCAGATGAGCTGAAAGGGATGCGCCCGGGTGGAGCCCAAATATGACCCAAGGGTCTTGATATGAACAAACTTGGTAGGGGCCCACAAGATGATACTACATACCAAAAATGAAAGCAGTGTGCCCTCTGGTTTCGATTAAAGAAGATTTTAAAAGATTTTCGCTCTTTGATTCTATGTAAAAAGGGTTGCGCCCGGGTGGAGCCCAAATATGACCCTAGGGTCTTGATGTGAACAAACTTGGTAGAGGTCCACTAGATGATGCTACACATGAAATATGAAAGCTGTCTGCCTTCTGATTCATAGAAAAAGATTTTTGAAGATTTTCATTTTTTTACCCTTCGTGCTCATAAGAGATAAAGGGATGCACCCGTGCAAAGCCCAAATATGACCCAAGGGTCTTGATATGAACAAAGTTGGTAGAGGCCTACTAGGTGATGCTACACACCAAATATTTAAGCTGTCTGCCTTCTGGTTACAGAGAAGAAGATTTTTAAAGATTTTCGCTCTTTGATTCTATGTAAAAAGGGTTGGGCCCAGGCAAAGCCCAAACATGACCCCAGGGTCTTGATATGAACAAACTTGGTAGAGGTACACTAGATGATGCTACATACCTAATATGAAAGCTGTCTGCCTTCTGGTTTCAGAGAAGAAGATTTTTGAAGATTTTCATTTTTTTACCCTTCGTGCTCATAAGAGATAAAGGGATGCACCCGTGCAAAGCCCAAATATGACCCAAGGGTCTTGTTACGAACAAACTTGGTAGAGGTCCTCTAGGTGATGCTACACACCAAATATTTAAGCTGTCTGCCATCTGGTTACAGAGAAGAAGATTTTTAAAGATTTTCGCTCTTTGATTCTATGTAAAAAGGGTTGGGCCCGGGCAAAGCCCAAATATGACCCCAGGGTCTTGATATGAACAAACTTGGTAGAGGTCCACTAGATGATGCTACATACCAAATATGAAAGCTGTCTGCCTTCTGGTTTCAGAGAAGAAGATTTTTAAAGATTTTCATATTTTCACCCTTTTTGTTAAGGGTAAAGGGAAAGTTAAGGGTGGATTTCATTTATTTGAACAACTTTGGTAGAGCTTGACCCAAGGAACATCCCTGCCAAGTTTCATCAAGATTGGCCCACTGGTTTAGGAGGAGAAGATGTTTAAAGAAATTGTGGACGACGGACGACGCACGACGGATGCCGCACGACTGACGACGGACGACGGACATTCTACGATCCCAATAGCTCACCTTGAGCACTTCGTGCTCAGGTGAGCTAAAAAATCAGTGAAAGAAAGGGGCAAAATAACAGTGAAATTTCACTGAAGTTTCACCGAAATTTCAAAGAATTAACAGTGAATTTCATCAAAATTTCAATGAAATCTCACCAAAATTTCACCAAGGTTCTGTTGAAATTGAAATTATTGATTGAAATTTCAGTGAAATATCAGTGAAATATAGTGAAATATCAGTGAAATATAGTGAAATAACAGTGAAATTTCAGTGAGAAATAGCAAAATATCAGTGAAAGAAAGGGGCAAAATAACAGTGAATTTCACCAAAATATCAGTGAATTTTCACCAAAATTTCAAAGAATTAACAGTGAATTTCACCAAAATCTCAGTGAATTTTCATCAAAATTTCACTGAAATACACTGAAAATTTCAAAGAAATAACACTGAATTTCATCAAGCTGGACAGACAAGTTGAAACCAATATTCCTCCTCTACTCCATAGGAGGGAAATACCCCTCTACTCCATAGGAGGGAAATATAATTACATACTAGTATCTATATGGTTGTCCGAATACGACTGACTCCAAACCAGATGTTTGACTTTGAGATATGACCTTGACATAAGAACTTTAAGATTTTTTTTAAAAAGCACATATCTCCTCATGATTGAGAACATATGAGCTTTTGAAATCCATCTATTGATTTAGGAGTATTTGTCTTGACAAAATCTGATGGATGGATGGATGGATAGACTAATGGATGAAAAGACAGCACTGTAAGGCACATACACTGAACTGTCAATCTGACAACTGTGTTTACCCAAACTCAGCCTGATATGAATCACTTGATTATATGAAAACACAGGATGTGGAATTCCCATGTCCTAACTTGTCCAACATGGGCTTTTGTACTTGCAGACAAGTACATTTTTCAAGGCTACTTGTCCATGGACCAGTGAATATCAGGGCAAATCTTTGAATGTTACGCAATAGATCTAAGTGATAAATTATTCACTAATATTCATGTAAAAGGATGGAAAAAATTGTTTTAAATGATGAAAATGCTGGTTCCACATTTTTATCATTAAAAGCAATATCTTCTCAAAATGTATCAATTTACTTTTTAGCAGACATGTTCATTTTGTTCATGGTCAAGTAGAAAGTTCAAGTAGTAGCAAGTTCAAATACCAAAAGATCTTACCCTCAGATATCTGGGTATTTTTTTAACTTTTTGCAGCCACACAAGAGAGGAAGGTGAAGTTACAAACAGTTTAAACCAGAGAAATATATTTCAAACTTTAAAAACAGCTATTTATATAACAAGGTTAATTATTTTCTGAAGCAGTCTCTTCTGTCTCTAGGCTGGTTCCATATAGTGTATGTGCACATTTTCAGTTGATTGTGGTACCAAAAACTTCATGCCATGACCTCTTGTTGTAGTGGTTGGTATTTAGGTTACAATGGTTAAGTTGAAACACAAAGCAAAGATCACATTTTTTTTCCTCTTCTGTTGAATTCTTCCACTTTCTGAAGTTATTGAAAAACAAAATGTGAAAAAAATGACCCTTGTTAAGCTCAATCTAAAATATTCCTGCTCTGACAGAAGGTAAAGATAAAGATTAGCCTGCACATGTGAGCATTTTAATCTAAATCCTGACCACTTGATTTTTCTTTAAAAACAATATTTTTGAAATGAAACTTATTTTACCCACAATAAGTGCATTCAGGATATCGATTTCAATTTAATATTCTATGGTTTTTATTCTGCATGACAAGGGGTTAAAAGGTAAGATCCAAAATATTAGTTATCATAACTTATGGCTTTAAAATATATTGCATATGGTTAAAGTGTATGGAGCAATATATTAAAAACTCTCTCAAATAAGGTTAAGCAAAGGCAAAAATGACAACAGCCATGTCAGACATGGCCATCCCCAATCATGAAAGCTTAATAGTAAACTGAAGCTTAATCTATTAAAGATTCTTTTGTACTTGAAGAGATATGCCCCCTTCAGAATATAATAACTTTAGAAGATATGCTCCAGCCAAGTTTAGTGACGGAATGTCGAAATGACGGGTGGAGACCATTACTATTACTATATCCCCTTTGCAAAAAACGGTGGGGGATAAAAAATTTAAAAGACCAAGTGGCAATAACTAAGTTATTCTTATTATACTGCATTTATCCTAGTCAAATTGTGTAAGTGCATCGAGTTAAAAGCTTTACTAGTAAAGAAGTAATACCTGTTTAAAAAACATGGGACAGACAGTTGGATGAACAGACTGACATGGTGACTCCAGTATAGCCACTTTACTTTGTTATATATATAGTGTAAGTGGGGTAAAATAAAGCAAGATTGGCGTCTCTTAAAAAATGTGCACTGTGCATCTCTTCAATAAGATCTATTCAACTATAAAGTTTCAAGTAAATAGCACTTATACCTCAGGAGATAGAATGAAAAGAAGAGTGATTAAAAACAGCGAGTTTACAATTATGATAATATTAGTGGTGTGACATTTAAATTTAATAAGATACTCCATCAAGAAATTTTGAGGATCTACTGGAAAGCATTTTACTTCAATACACTTACCTACCTTCAACAACATAATTTTGTTCCAGATCTAACTTAATGTTGTTGTTTTTTCAAGGCTACAGTTGTTATCTTCTTCACTCATGTTTTTCTCAAGACTCCAAAATATTCAGCAGTTATACTATAAGGTTTATCCCTTTATTATATTTTGAGTTGTATCTGCAATATAAAAGAAAACTGAAAATGTTGAGGCAAGTATATATCATAGCTTGCACTTATGGATTTCAATTACAATTATTCTTAAGCCTACTACCATTTGAACGAATTTTTCTTAAATCTCGAAGGTCAAAGCTCAAGGTCTAATGATATAATGATAAAAGGACTGTTGTAAGTGTGAATACTTCATATTGAAATCGATCTTTAAGAGTCATGTTGGGTATGACCATCCCAACTGTAAAAGCTTGATAAACTAGACTGTCGACTAATACCGTATTACCCCAAAACAAGTGCTTGTCAATAATGTAAAGCCATTTTCCATCATCCCATAACTCTGTCAAAACACAAAAGTCAATGAATGGATCATAACCAAAATATCACTTGCACATCTCTACCTGATACTGATCACATCTGTAAAGTTTAATGGAAATCTGCCCATTAGTTGCTGAGAAACTGAATGGACATATAAAAACTACAAATGGATGGATGAACGATGAACAGACAGATTAACCGACCAACAAGCTAACTCCTAATACCCCCCCCCCTCCCCCCATAGTTTTTGGGGGTACAATACACTGAAGCTAGCGAGAATTAGGGTCCCTAGATACTGCAATTCTTTCTCCTCACTAAGATCTATCCACCTGTGAAGCTGAATATTTTGTGAAAGTTCCATGGAAATTTGTCTACAATTGAATGATTGATGTGTTAACAAATGGACATACAGAGATAGAAGATGAACATGTGTCCACCCCTGATGGCATGTAATAAGACCTGAAACAGTATTTTTAGTTTTGATGAAAGATGACCTTGACATCAAAATATGTGGAATGGAATGGTGAAAGAAACTTTTATGCAATTATTTTTGAACATTGTTACTTGAATAGTGTCCTGGTTATAGAAATATGTTTTGTTGGCGCATCAAGTTTTCATAGACGGTCAGAAAGATGGACAAATAGCATAAAACATTACACCCTTGATCTTTTTATGTGTGGACATGTAGTAAAATAATGAATACAGTGTCATCTTATTCTACTTACAAATTACTTGAACATATCTGTTTTCACAGTGACAATCTTGCATGTATACATGGTACCAGTAATGCTGTTAGGCCTACATGTCTTGAGTGACATTTATCTGAAATAATTTTTTTTGTATTTATTCAAAATAATAAAATACCAAGTCTAAATTATTAAATATCACTGAATATTATCGATCTATTCTTATTGATACTAATAAGAGAAATCTGTTTTGAATTTTACTCAGTTTTGAGAGACTATATATGAAAGCCTCCCAATCAGCAAATTTCTAAATACATTTTCTAATAAAACTATCAAAAGGGGAGATTATCATTTCTCAAATAAAATGCTAAATTGATATTTGATGTTATTTTTGTCAAATTTAATCTAAGAAAGATATTTTTTTTCAAAAATGTGAAAAAAAATCTATATTCTTTTTTGTGATTCATAAATTATTTGTCAAATCTATTTCAGTTAAATGTATTAATCCTAAATTCTGACGAGTATAAATGCATTTGTTTGGTTTAGGGAATAATTGTCTCTTTGTTTTATCAATATCCGAAAAATGGCTTGTCCGGTTACTATTACACTTTACCTGTCAGCTACGAATTATTTAAGTCATGTTAGGATAATATTTAGGTGATTTTAAAAATATTATGGAGGTTAATAATTAATTCTGAGGGAAGAAGACATTCTACACTTTCTTTTCCTATCATTTTTTTAATTAAAATTCTTCTACAACAATGGTGCAGATGAATGTTTTCCTGGCACAAAATCACTACCAATGACCAGTAAAATACTAACAAGTCATAAATACCTAGATATCATCTCCATTTATAAACACTCTTTACTTGTTAATAATGATTTTGAGGTATAAAATATTTATTCTATTTCACAGGACATCCAAAGGGTAAGATACTTTACAGCTGTGGGAATTCCGTGTAATCTAAAAATAGAATCAGTTGATTGTTTGTTCTACGAGAATTCCTGACCACCATTTTGATAATCATTCCAAGGGAAGAATTTCATTTTGAAATACGATTTAATGACATTGGTTGAGGATTTTATCATTGCTGAAAAGACAAGTAAAGAATATTCATTTAATCAAATTTATTTATTTTAAATTTTTTTCGTTACGGAATAAGAATTTAAACTGTGGCCAAATATTGCACAAATCCCCGAAATAGCAAGGTCAAGTTGATATCGAAAGTTGTTTATTTTCACTTAAAAAACTTACGTGTTTCTTTACGTTCCGGTTTGTAACTCGTCTTTCGGTTGGATTATGATATTAACAGCATATCAATAGCATAACGTAGCCATCTCTTACAGATATTTTTTTTATTATACACAAAATGAGCCCACAATCTCACCTCCGTCGTTTGCATCATGGCGCGTGATAAGTTTAGCCGTGTAACATTTTCATTTGTTCTTATCGATCACATGACTTAATCTAGACTAGAAATTATAGACTGGAAATTTCTGTTTACTCCACGGCATTAAGAAAATTTTCATTTTACCATTTAAATTTGCTATTTAACAAAATAATACTAATAGACAAACTAAAAATGAAAATGGTTAATTGCATGAGAAATAGTTCATTACAAATCACATAATATCGTTTGTTATTCTGTAATATCTTTTAAGAGATTCTTTTAACTTGAAATTGTCCCAGCCATTAACAGATAATAAGTATAGTCGTGAAATATATCTATGCTTAAGTAACAGATATTGTGGTTGAAGTATGATAGATTTCCTTGCATAAATGAAGAAAAAAACATACTTGTTATGTTAACAAAAAATATTTATAGTATATATATGTGTGTTTTTTGTTATTTATTTTTGTCTATATCTTTTTTTAATTGACATTTTCAAGCAATTTGAGAAATATAAAGCTTCATAAGAGGGAAGAAATCATGTATTTCTTTAAACATGTTCATTCCTTTAAGCTTAGGACCGGAATAGTCCAAAATGTTCACAAAAGTATATTCATTTTAGGCTATATATTTCTGCCTCTGACAATCTTAATAAACATTTCTTTTGCTACAATTATGTTGTGAATCTGTTGTGTTCCTACTTTTTTTAGTGCTTTTATAAAGATTCAGTTTTATTATAAACACATTTTTTAATTTGGCATATTCACTGAAATTTCATAAGTTAAAAAAAAAAATACTGAAATTTCACTGAAATTCTAGCCTCATAAAGAAAAAACATCTCACTGAAATTTCAAAAATTTTTGCCAAAATTTCACTGAAATTTGGTCATTTTGCTGAGATTCAGTGATATTTTAACATTTCACTGAAATTTCACTGAAATTTGGTGAAATTTCACTGAAATTTCACTTCAATTTTCACTGGGGCTGCCATCTGGTTACATAGAAGAAGATTTTTAAAGATTTTCGCTCTTTGATTCTATGTAAAAAGGGTTGGGCCTGGGCAAAGCCCAAATATGACCCAAGGGTCTTGATATGAACAAACTTGGTAGAGGTCCACTAGATAATGCTACATACCAAATATGAAAGCTGTCTGCCTTCTGGTTTCAGAGAAGAAGATTTTTAAAGATTTTCATATTTTCACCCTTTTTGTTAAGGGTAAAGGGAAAGTTAAGGGTGGATTTCATTTATTTGAACAACTTTGGTAGAGCTTGACCCAAGGAACATCCCTGCCAAGTTTCATCAAGATTGGCCCACTGGTTTAGGAGGAGAAGATGTTTAAAGAAATTGTGGACGACGGACGACGGACATTCTACGATCCCAATAGCTCACCTTGAGCACTTTGTGCTCAGGTGAGCTAAAAAGCAGGATAAGGGTTTAGGTAATATGAGTTTAAAATTACCTTTGTACATAGAGGATATTGAATGAGTGGTCATGGAATACAGTATTTATTAAACGAGTCATCTATCAACAGATAAAAACGAGGCTGCGCCGAGTTTTTATCTGTTTTAGATGACAAGCAGTGCTCTCAATAAGCGGACGTCGACGTAATATACGTCCAGAATTTAAGAAATAACGTCCGGAAAATCGAACCCGGACGTAAAAAAACATCCGAGATTCGAGGAAAACGTCCTGTAATTTAACCCCGGACGTTTTACGAATTTACCTAATAAAGGATTTAACGTAAGTCTACACGTGCAAAAAGTCGATAATCAACGCGAGCATACACATTATAGCTGACCAAAACAAGCCATGTGTAACACGCAGGGTATTAAACTGTCGCTATAACAACCAGTCTCTGATTACGCAATCTTGTTGGGTTAGCGATGCGTCATTACCGTTTCTGTCATTATCTTTCTTAGTCGGATATAGATCGCGAGGGTCCTTTGACATGATTATTGAAACAAAATTCAAATCAGGGGAAAATTCGTTATATCAAACGTAGTTCATGCAGCTCAGACCGAAAAAAATTCGTAACATCGCTTCCTAAAACTCTTAGAATAGATCTACGGGTAATTTAACTGAAGTGGAAAAGACGCTACCGGAAAACATTTACGGAAGGTCATTCGACTGTCCTCGTTTAAATACGTGTAGAATCGGCATCTTCAGAGAACGTGGGGAAATCCCAATGACGTCATTTAAGTTGTATGCAACATGTCTGTCGAGAGATTTGAAATGACGATTTTTTCTTGACTTCTGCTATTTGGATAATTCTGCGTAAGTTTAAATAGGCTGAGAACTTTAAGTCTTTTGGCACACTACCTAGAACGTTCGCCACCTTTGGAACGACAGGCCAGGGAAAGTTAAAGCTGCATTAATTTCCGTAATAGCGCCGGATACCAAAACATCGTAACTAAAATATGAGTAAGCCGCATTTCCTAGGCCCACTGCGCGAGAAACAGCTAAGGACCGATTCCAAATAGAAACTCCACATTTACTCATATTAGTTTCCATAAATTTATTCAATGAAAGTAATAAAAGGGGATTGTGAAACCAAAGCTCGTCAAAGCTACAAGTTTTAAGGCTTGGAAGTCGTTTATTCTTAGAGAACCAACCAGAATCATGGACTTTGGGAGCAAAAATTAAACTTACAGAGGGGTGGGGGTGTTAAAAATTCCTTACTTCGTAAAAAAAAATTCCTGAAATCCCAACATGGAATTACAAAAATTCCTGATTTTGGCCCTTATTGAGAGCACTGGACAAGTTTCATAAATTCTTTTTTTATGAGCACAAATTTTATATTCTATTTATAATTTGACCCGAATCGTTGCGAAAAAAAATCAAAATTCTTGAAATTCAACATTCCAATTTTCCACGAAACTTATAATGCCGTTTAAAACTGACGTCACAACATATACATTATGACGTCATTTTCGTGGTTACAAAATAGCATTGCTATTCACTCTGAGCTCATTTGTATAGTTATTCTACTAGTGTAATAACAGCCGTGTAATATCAATAATATTCACTTGGGTTATTTCAATCCCGCGACGTAGGTCATATTATAAATTAGTTTATTGTCATTTTCACAACACAATGCCATTTTACCTCAAATCTTTGTTTCAAATGTTAGTATTTTTTCCTACTAAGTATTTCTCAAATTGACCCAAAATGTAGACTTATTATTATAACTCTAAAAGACAAGAAATCGACACTTTACCGTCCAATAAACTTTGTCTCCATTCACTTCTGCAAAGATGAATCCTGCATCGTAATTCAGATATACATCACCCTTTTTGATGGCAATGACAGGAGCCGGACCACATCGTGAGACGCCATCGCTGAGTTCCTGTGGTGTTGCATCATGGGCCTGCCATCCGCTGTATTCATCAGGTAAATCTATTCGCTTGAAATAAGACTCATTCCATACATGGAAATTCCTGTAACAAGGTATATACTATACAACATTCACACATTGGACAAGGAGAAATGAAAGAACAAGGTAACAAACATTTAGCCCCCTTTTTCCATGATACATTTTTTGTACAAAAATTTCAAATTCTTTATAGTAAAGAGTATCTAATTTGCTACTCAAATATGAAATTTCAGTAAATCCTAACCATTAGACTAGGAGAAACGAGAGAGAAATTGCATTTTACCCGTAGTCCCCTTTCCCCGTGGCAAGTTTCATTTGATATGGCCAAAGGGTTATGGAGATAGTACTGTAATATGAGACACAGAGAGCTAACATAAAGGTAGCAAACATTAAACCCCCTTTTTTCATGACATATTTTTAGACACAAATTTTAAATAGTTTATGGTAAAGGGCATCTGATTTGCTACTCAAATGTGAAATTTCATCACATTCTGAACATAAGACAAGAAGAAATGAAAGAATAACTGTATTTTACAAGCTAAGGTAAAGATAACAGACATTAGGCCCCCTTTTTCCATGATATATTTTTGTACGAACATTTCAAATAGTTTATAGTAAAGGGCATCTTATTTGCTAATCAAATATGAATTTTCAGTAAATTCTGACCATTAGTCTAGGAGAAATTTAAGATAAAATGTATTTTACTCTAAGTCCCCTTTTTCCGTGACGAGGCCTCAAATTCAAAAACTGTGACATATCAAAACTAGATCATAGGATGTTCACATGGTAAGTATCATTTGATTTGGCCCAAGGGTTATGGAGAAATTGCTGAGGACGGACGGACGGAAATATGGATGGAATTACGGACAGACCGACAGCCGAAGCAGCGGCTATATGCTCTCCCTTCAGGGAGCATAAAAATTATTAAAACCACTTACACTTGAATCAATAGTCTCTATCTTTTTCAGTATCTTTATTTAAAGCAATTTAAAGAGAATATTTCATTATAATTACATGAATATAGAAGAAATCAAAACAATATAAGGAAAATCAAAATTAAACCAAAAACAGTAAAGTGGAAGATTAAGTTTATAGAAAAGTTAATTCATTATTTAATTTCCAATTTGTTAATTTCCAATTTGTTTATTTTTTTCTTAGGTCAAGCATTAGGTCCACAATAAAGGGACCAACAGTACAAGGCCCCTGTCCCATTATTTCCAATTGATTCGTCCCCCTGTCATGCTGAACAAGCGCTTTGTCAGAATGCAAGTGCTATTAGTGCAGGATGTATTTGTAACTAATATTGAGGTCATATGTAGCATTTGCATGGAGTTTCATGATTCTAGGTCACTTGGTTTTTGAGTCAAGAGTCCAGATATGAAAATTGAACAAAAATTGACTGTGACCTTGACGTTTGACTTATATGACCCAAAAACAATAGGGCACTTCCTTGGATCATAAGCAACATTTGCATAAAGTTTCATGCTTGTAGGTCACTTGGTTCTCGAGTTACAGTCCGGAAACAAAAATTTAACAATGGCTGACTGTGACCTTGACCTTTGACCTATGTAACCCAAAAACAATAGGGCACTTCCTTGGGTCATAAGGAACATTTGTATAAAGTTTCATGATTGCAGGCCACTTGGTTCTTGAGTTAGAGTCCGGAAACGAAAATTGAACAAAGGCTGACTGTGACCTTGACCTTTGACCTATATGACCCAAAAACAATAGGGCACTTCCTTGGGTCATAAGGAACATTTGTATAAAGTTTCATGATTGTAGGTCATTTGGTTCTTGAGTTAGAGTCCGGAAACGAAAAGGTCTACGGACGGACGGACGGATGGACGGACGACTGGACGGACGGACGGACGGACAGACAGACAGACATGGTGAAACCAATATACCCCCCTCTACTTCGTAGGTGGGGGGTATAATTAAAATCCTCTTACAGAATTGCATTCATATCAAAGTACTGAAAGCCCTAGAATCCAAGGATGTCGATAATCTTTCTTTTTTGAGATTAAATTCATTAACAACTCAGCCATAAAAGAGACAGACAGGTGGTGTTGGCTAAGATCAGACTGCACATAGGTGCAGGCTGATCTTTGTCTATACCTCCTGTCAAAATAGGAATACTCTGGGTTCAGCATGACAAGTGTTAATCTTATTGATGTGACAAACATTCTGATCAGGTTTCATAAAGATAGACCATAATTGTGGTCTCTAATTGAAAATCCTTGTATTGTTGACCTCTGAAGACATAAAACAGAATTCAGGGCTTTTTTCATTCTTTAACAGTGGCCTATAAAAGGCTTCTTCCCATTAAAAAATGGCTCATTCACAAAAGCAGTTGCATATCATGAAATTTTTCAAATTATGCATGAATTGTACTTTTAATACTTTATTTTATCAATCTTAAGTACCCAATTCTTCTGAAAACCACACTGTAAGTTCCCAGAATGAACAGGCTAAGGCCTCTTCCCAAATTCTAGAAAATAAAGCCCTGGAATTCAATATCACATTAGCTCATTATGAGCCTAACATTACCCACCACACAGAGTCATTCTCATCTTCTAGCGGTTTTCCATCTTCATCATAATGTTTGTCAATTGTCATGCTACAATCACAGTCATGGGCTGACTCGAAATTTGTAACTGAGCGAGTTGGAATTCCAAGGCATCGTAACACTGGAATCAAAGAATTGAGAATTGAAAGGATGTCATTTTATTTTGCATTCTCTTTTTGTGATATGTTATGAAACAAGAGGACCATGCTGGTCCTATATTGCTCACCTGAGTCTCTTTGACCCCTGGGACATCACATCAATTAAATAGGCAGATGTCAACAAGAATGCTTTCAACAGAGATTATGGTCAAATTGTTTCCTTCTTTGTTTTTTGTTGTAAAAAGGATATGCCTTGACACAGACCTTATATGAACATAGGCGTTTGTAATGAAACTAAAATGAAAAGAAGAAAATCTTCATCAAGGCTCCATGTCCTGTGAAATGACAGGGATCTTACCAATTTTCTATGGGCTTCATCTTTGTGACCTAACCAACATTCTGACCAAGTTTCATGAATTCTGGGCCCAACTTAATGCCTCTCTGAGGAAAGAAGAAAATAGTCATTAAGGCCCCTTTTCCCGTGATGTGACATGGATCCTTCCCATTTTTAAAAAGGGTTATCCTTGTGTCCTTACGAACATTCTGACCAAGTTTCATGAATTTTGGACCATATTTGTGGTCACTAGAGTGTTAACAAGAAAATTGTCATAAAGGCCCCTTTTCTGTGATATGGCATGGAACCTTTCAATTTTCATTAGGATTCATCCTTGTGACTTAGCCAACATTCTCACCAAGTTTCATGAATTTTGGGCCATATTTGTAGCCTCTAGATTGTTAATAAGAAAATTGTCATTAAGGCCCCTTTTCCTGTAATATGGCAAGGATGCTTCACATTTGCAATAGGATTCATCTTTGTGACCTGACCAACATTCTGACCAAGCTTCAATATTTGTGGCCTATAGAGTAAAAACAAGAATACACTACTCAAAAGTTCTAGGCGGCCACCTAACCTTTCTCCATTTTTCAAACATTTTTCTCTTTTATTTTGAAATGTCATCTTTGTCTTTCAAAAGAGTGGCCATTCAGCCATCATACTATCCAATTGTTTTGTAAACTCATGCAACTGTAAGTCCTAAAGACGGAATTAAATGCATGTACCCTCAAATTCAAAAGTCTCAAAAATGTCAATTTTTCGACAAATTTGAATTTTTCTTGAAATGAAAAACGCATATTCCATAAATTTTTTTGTACTGATATCAGTGGAACAACGTCTGACGACTTCTAAAAATAATAAGAAATGCCACAACTTTGTACACAATCCTTATCCTAACAAAAAATACCAAAAATACCCCACCCACCAATGTTAACTTTGAAATCGAGGGTACTCCTACTTTCATTTAATTATTAAACATTTCTTGTTGAACCATTTCACTGATTTTAGTCTTGTTGACTTCATAAATGATTTGGCTGCATTATATTAGCAAAAGCGGGATGAAACCATGCGGCATTTATAATATATGACCAAAAAGACAAGTGGCCGCTTAGGAGTTTTGAGGAGTGTATTGTCTTTAAGGCCCCTTTTCCTATGAAATGGCATGGATCCTTTCAATTTTCAATAGGGTTCAACTTTGTTACCTAGCCAACATTCTGATCAAGTTTCATGAAAATTGGGCCATATTTATGGCTTCTAGAGTGTAAACAAGAAAATTGTCATTAAGGCCCCTCTTCCCATGATATGGCATGGAGCCTTCTCATTTTCAATACGGTACATCCTTGTGACCTGACCAACATTCTCACCCAGTTTCATGCAGATTGGATCATATTTGTGGCCTCTAGAGTGTAAACACTTAAATTGTTGACACATGACGAGGCACCACGCACTACGCACAACGGACATTCAATGATCACAAAAGCTCACCTTGAGCACGATGTGCTCAGGTGAGGTAAAAAGGATCATTTATTTTACAATATCTAAATTTTATCACTCTTCTTTCAATTCTAGTGTATTTTTTTTTATATAAGTTAAGGAAATCAACTGTCTTGAACATCTGATTATGATTTATAAATTCCTTTTCTTAAGTCTTAATTTTTTTAGATTGATATATTTTCTTTGACCTTTTCACTTATGTACATGCAGAATGTTAATCAAATTTCTAGCTTACAATGGTTTTCGGGTCAAAGAATGAGAAAAATCTTAAACACTTGTGATGCAAACTCTTGTGACGCAAAATTGTTATATTATCAAAGAGCTGAAAGCACTGGATGCAGTAATTGTGATTCAGTATTAGTTTTTTTTTTGTTTTGTTTTTTAAATTTTCTGGTTTTAAAGCAAAAATCAGAGGGTATAGACTCAGGGCAATTGTATAGACTTATCTTTGTCTAGAACTATATACCTACATGTGGTAACAACCCCTGAGAACACCCAACACTGTCCAAACTCTACCGGTTTCTCTTTGTCCATAAACCTATCACAAATGGCCACACTTCCACTCCACTCCCACGGCTTAGTCGTACCACTTGGATAGTCTTTTGTCCATCGTCCAACCAACAAACCAAAATCCTCTTTTTCATCTGTGCAATTTACCTGTGAAAAGGGTAGTTTTTCTTCATTTTTAGACCAAAGCATTGAAAATTGAGCTTTTTTCAAGCTTAATGTTCATGTTGCCACTAGAGAAATTTTATCTTGTAACATAAAGTAAGTTAAAAATCATACATGATTAGAACTATTTCAATTGTTTATGTGTGTAAAGGACCAAATTGAAATACATTGTACACATGTTCTTTTTCCTAGATAGAATATGAGCATGCTTTAAGTCCTGTGACAGTACTGTATTAGTGATGTGCATGACAGTATCACTTTTCTGCACAATTTTTTTTTCTGAAAATGTGTATAGTTATTCTAACTTTCCAACTGAAGAGGTAATACCTGCCCTGCATCGAGGATGACAAATTGGTGCAAACTGTTTGCAAATTATGACTAGTTTGTCACGAGCACTTTTGTGCAAAGCGGGGTATAATATGCAAACAGTTTGCACTGTTTTGTTATCCTGAACAGAGGGCTGAATTGAATTTCAGTAAAATCATTCAAATTCGGATCTATTGCTGTATTGAATATTGGTAAAATCATTTAAATTCTGATCTATTTTGGAGTTACCAAGTCCTTCATAAATGAATAGTCTTCATAAGCTGTACATAAAGCCAAAGATTATAGCCAACATCTTTCAGTGCAAAACATTTGTAATTGCCTATATGTTTATATGCAACTACAACTGTTTCGTTGCATAAAAAGAATGCAAAAATACCACAGACACAGTGTATATCCAGAGGTACAGATAGAGGGGGTATTTTGGATTCAAAATGGAAATATTTCACTAGTCCCTGCGCAAACCCTATAATGTGGGTACTCAATGGAATTGTCTTATCGAGCCTAATCAAGTGTGAATCCACAAACATAGGTTTTCATTTGGAACGTAAATTTTAGCCAGGAGTTATCCCTTCTTATCTGTACCTCTGATATCAAAAGCTCTGAACCCTTACCATGGCTGACAAACAGCGTACAACAGAAATTGGACTATTTCTGACAGAATCACCAAGCTCTCCAAGGTTAATCAGCTTTAGGGCACAGTCTAACACTGGGGTATCAAACTAGAAAAGAAGCAAGGGTATTAGAATTACAGTTTCAGGTTCATTCTGATCATGTTGAGCTAGTACACTAAAGGTTGTTTCCATGTCAATGTTAAAATAAACAAATTACCAAATCATGCTGAATAAATCTTTGCAAACAGAGCTCATGTTTTACCCTATAACCAGGGTTTTGACACCCCACCCCCCAAATCTGACAATATCTTATTTTGATCCTAAGAAATTTCTTTCAAAGGTATCATTGTGACCCATTGAAGGAAATTGCTGAGGGTCAAAACTTTTCAAGATGCTTCTGATATGCTATCTAAAATTCTGAAAATCAAGTGCCTACTTCCTACTTTTAAAAGAAAAGGTGAAAGGTCTCTTAAACCTATAAAATATAATACACAATACATATAATACATATAATTAGCTCTTTCTTGAGTTTTGACCCCTTTAAAATCAGTTTTTACCCCCATAATTAAATTATTAAGTGGTCCATGACTCCCTTAGTATAAATACTAACACAAGCCCTTGCAAAGTTGCATTGAAATCAAAAAGCTGATAGCACTAAACACACAAATTGTTGAGTCAGCATTTTTTTCATAAATATTATTTATAAGATTTATCTGGATTGAAAAAGAAAAATCAGATGGTGTGGACTAAGATCAGACTGCACATATAAGCAGTCTGATCTTTGTCTATACCTCTTACTAAAGCAGAAATGTTCCAGATTCAGCATCACAAAAGTTACCATGGCCACAAAAGCTGACAGGTGATCAATGAGGCCTGACAATAGCTCGTCTGGCCTTCTGTTGGTACATCTAACACAATATTTTCAAAGATACCGAAAACCTTTTGAGCATACAAAGTTATAGAAAACTGTTGAGATCTTTTTGGAAGTTTTCATGAAGCAATACTATATGAATCCCCTTCATAACTTTATGCACTTGGTTTGAAAAATCATACCCGATTAAAAACAAAGCTGAAGAAAACTTCTCTTCATCTCTTTTATAAGAAGAAGAGAAACAAGATGTGTTTCAGAAACAAGAATGCATCAACAACTTCAACCATTTTTAAGCAGTGACCTTCAAGAATTACCTTGACCTTGACTGATGGCCTTGACTTTGGTAACAACAGAAATTTCTAGTCACAAGCAAGACACTAGTGAAATATGAAAACTGTAACACTTACCATTGCAAAGTAATGGCCAAAATTAAAGTTAAAATTTAAACAAATTTGCCCTAGAGCATGACCTTGACGAATGACCTACAAAAAGGTTGGTACCTACAAAAAGGTCTTGTCACAATCAATTCGCATATGAAATAAGAAGGTTCTATTATTACCAATCAAAAGTTATGGACAATGTCAAAGTTTTTTATGTTGGAATTAATTGACTATGGAAATATGACCTTGACCTTGACTGATAGTCCTGACTTTGGCACCAACTGAAAAGTTTTGTCATGCACATGTGAAATATCAAAGCTGTATCACTTACTATTGAAAACTAATTGCCAATGTTTAAGTTTTAATTCTAGCACTTAGTTGACCTTCAAAAATAAATGTGACCTTGGTCAATGACCTTGACATATTTTGTACCTTAAGGAAGATCTTGTCACAAGCTGTACACATACGAAATATGGAGGTTTTATGACTACCCAATCAAAAGTTATGGCCAATGTTAAAGTTTTTATATTGAAATTAAGTGTCCTTGAAACATAACCTTGACCTTGACTGACTGTCCTGACTTTGAGTTCAACTGAACGGTATTGTCATAAGTAATGCACATTCAAAATATCAAAGCTTTATCACATACCATTGCAAAGTAATAGCTAATGTTAAAGTTTTAATTTTACATTTATTTGACCTTGAAAATGACCTTGACCCTGACCAATGACCTTGAAGTAGGTACCACCAGAAGATCTTATCACAAGCAAAGCAAATTTGAAATCTGAAGGCTTTGCAATTTACTTATCAACAGTTAAAGCCAATGTTAAAATTTTTAGGGGACAAACAGACAAATAGACAACAACTAGGGCAAAAACAATTTGCTCTAGTTCTATTGATTTGGGGCCATTAAAATCTTTGATGATGGAATAATAAAATGTGAATTAATATTACCTGCCCAAAATTCCATGGTCTACCCCTATTGTTATAGGCAGACCCAACCCAAATATAACCAGTCTCTGCCATTACATATTCATCCCTCTCTTTGTCATTCTCCATGTATACAAGGTCATCTGGAAAACAAGAGGAGTAAGATTACAAGAATTGAGGACAAGACTGCAAGAAGTGTCTATACATTGTAAAGACACTTTGTACAGTTGTGCTCTAAAGGCATTATTTGATATTCTCCACATGTAATGGTGGACCCAGGATGAACCTTCTCTGGATCAGCCATTGATGTATACAAGCTCATTTGCAGAAAAAAGAAGAGCATTGACTGATTATTCATTGGGATCAGTATTGTCTCCCTTTTTCATCCTAGTTGCTCTCATTTTGAACCATAATCTGCTGAATTTTCCTAATAACTCTTTTTGAAACAAATTGACAATTGCAACAAGACTGGGCTAAATATTTCCCGCAATAATTAAGTATTGCTATAGCAAGCAGGTGGTTTTATTTATTTTTTTTTCAAATACTGGCATTTCAGTAAATTTGTTGCACAAAAAAATGTTGTAAGAGAATTCAGAGTTCAGAATGTGTACTTCATAAAATCATTGCCATAAAATCAGATTAATTGCATAATGAATAACATTCAAATGTCCAAAATTAGATTTGCTTTCCCTAAGATTTATTCCCATTTTAATAGGATGCATTTAATGACCTTACAATGACCTCTATCCTGAAGGAAAAAAAAAATTGATAAATCAAACTCAGCATTGCATGTGATTTCATTATTGGAATATCCTACTTACGCTGTTGGTATTAGATTTGAGCCTGTGCATGACATTTCAAATAGTTTGACATGTGCTTGAGGTTCAAACATTGATCAGCCTAGACAGCCCAAATAAAGCAATTTTTAGGTTTTGTGACATGATCCTCAAAGATACTTTCTGATCTTAACTATCTACAGAGCACATGGTGAAGAATCTGGACAGATTGTGCAATTGCACAGACTGGCCAGTCTTTGCTTGGCGCACATTTGAAATTGTTGAAAATGTCAGGCACAGGCTCATCTTTTAAATTTATTTTCCTTAGATTAAGAAAATTTTTCAGTATTGATGTTTAAGCAACTTTTTGATTAAGATCAACCTTAGGTCAATTAAACTCAACTATACCTTCACACCATGGGTTAAATAGTATATAGAGAGGCTCTTCAACTTTCTTTCTGCTGGCATCCTCTGTACTGCATTTCACTTTAGATTCCACAAAAACTGTATACTTTCCGACGTTACTGTCTGGTTCAGTCTTGATCGTAACTGTAACCTCTTTATCATCGACTTTTGTAGCAACAGCAGACCAGTCATCTTTGACACACGAGGACACATCGAAGCTGACGGGAACACGGATGACTGTGCCTTTACTCTCTTGAGGTCTTTCACCTGTTATAATACACATACTCAACATATAGGTACCTGGGGTGTGGAGTTCCAATGCCCGACTTGTCTGACTCGGGCTTTTGTACTTGCAGACAAGTAAATTTTTCTAAGCCACTTGTCCAAGGACAAGTAAATACCAGGGCAAATCATGGAATGTTACTTAAAAGAATTAAGAGAGAAATAATCCAAATGTTCATATCATAGGGTAGAAAACATTGTTTTTAATGAAGAAAATGCTGGATACCAGCATTTTCTTCATCAAAAGGCAATGTTTTTTTTCTAATTTTTCTATTTACTCTTTAGTGGACAAGTTCATTTTGATCCTGGACGAGTAGAATATCCGCTTTTACTTGTCCAGGGACAAGTGGAGAAAACTTGTATTTCCACACCCCTGGGTACAAATTTTTCAACCTGTCCTGTGTTCAGGATGCCAAAACATTGTATACTGTTAGCCAATTATACCCTGCTTTGCACATGCACTCGTTTGCAAAGCTGGGTATAATTGGCAAACAGTTTTAAATCATTTGGTAACAAACAAGAACAGACGGCATATATTAACAGAATGATCTATGTCTATACCTACTACCAACAAAGGAACATTACAGGTTCAGCATGACAAGGGTAATAGGTTTGACCATAACTACCGGTAATTTAAGCTCTATCTAGTTGCCATGGCTTGGTCAATCTTCAATGATATAACTAGAAAGCCATGAATGGCTTGAGTCGCTCCACAGGCTTGAAATTCTTGTAAAGGCAAATAAATGTTTTTCTAGATTTTTAGATATTTTGGGTTCTACTGATGTTGAAAATGATTTTCAAAGTTTCAACTATATAACAGATAGAGAAATGACCTCTGCTATTAAAAGACATATTTTTCATCAAATCAAAATAATTTTTGGCATGATAATGGGTCACCCAAAGATCATACCAAAAATGTTTGATTGATATCCATCAGTTAAATTCTGAGAAATATTTTTCATAGTTTCAAACTATTTAACATATTGAGAATTGTCCTCCACCCATAAAATGTATATTTTTCATCCAATCAAAATAATATTTGGTACACTGATAAAGGGTCACTCAAGGATCATTCCAGTGAAATTTAGTTGATATCCAAAAATCAGATTCTGAGATGATTTTCAAATTTTCCAATATATAACATATAGAGAAATGACCTCCGCCCATAAAATGTATATTTTTTCCTTCAATCAAAATAATTTTCAGTACACTGATAAAGGGTCACACAAGGATGAATCCAGTGAAATTTAGTTGATATCCATCTGTTACATTCTGAGAAAATGATTTTCAAAGTTTCCACTAAATAACATATAGAGAAATGACCTCCGCCCATAAAATGCATATTTTTCATCCAATCACAATGACTTTTTGTAGACTGATAAAGGGTCACACAAGGATCATTCCAGTGAAATTTGGTTGATATCCATCAGTTACATTCTGAGAAAATGATTTTTAAGGTTTCCACTATATAACATATAGAGAAATGTCCTCCGCCCATAAAATGCATATTCTCCATCCGATCACAATGACTTCTTGTACACTCATTCTCACGAGAATTGGGATTTTGGTGTCGCCGCGTTTTTAATCGACTAAAATATATTTTATTTGATCATTTGGTGCTTAATTTGATAGGCCTCCATGAACTAAGTTTATGCAAACTAAGAAAATGATCGTGGCTGTCGTTCCGTAGACAAGAGATGTGTTTATATGTGTATTTTGTAATATTCGATACTGTCGCTTTTCATTTGACGGTTTTTGCTAGTACATTAAGCCGAGATGCCTATTTTCAGAACAAAGATATTCTTTCAAACATATCGTACACATGTCCTTTACCTCTAGAAAACGCGACGTGCACCGAATCGGCCGATTTAAAAAATTATTGAGCCAAAACCTAGTGTCGCCTGAAAAAAGCAATTATGAACTAATCTTCGATGCCGAGACTTTCAAGGAGCTAAATTGATGGAATAAAGCCCAAAAATTGATCAATTTCTATTCCTTAGCATGCTGAATTTATGCTTCAAAAATAATGCGTTTTTATTATAGTAAAAAAAAAGGCACAGAATTCCTTATACCAGTTCATTCAGAGAAGGGGTCTTCTTGCAATGAACTAATGTAATCTTCGATACTAGATTTTTTAATATCTTCCACAACATAATCATAACGTATGAGGGCATCAAAACCTGTAACATAACCAGTATAAACTATTATCACTGAGAAATGCTGCATACGACGTTCAGTGTGTTAATTGTGTTGTAAAGCGGTGCGTTTTGTAATCATTGAGACCATAATATTCGATACCAATTTTTAATGCCTACAAAAAAAATTCAATCGAAACATATAAATAGCCCAGATATCTCAACATATGGCACCTAAAATTACAAAACAACATTTCTATGATAGGTAAACCTTATTCCCTACCTTTAAATGCTGCAAGAATAACTTTTCGTAATCTTTGAGACCATGTGTATATATTTTATTGCAATTGGTGTTTCACGGTGGTACAGCTATTATTTGTTTTTAATTAGCATTCTTAGTCTTAAGAAATAAAAGTCTCACCGGGCCATCATTGCATTGCACAATTTTGCGTGTTTGAGAAACTGTAATCTTCAACACAGTGAAAATTGGGCAGAAAAGACGATGCTGAAAGTGATGACAAATCTTTTTGAGTGGGTCAATCTAGATTTTCAATGTGCATAAGTTTTCAACCATAGATAAGAGAATTTGCGTTATATATTTAAAGAATTTTTTATGTCCAAAAGTTAACTTGCAATCGTTTTCATATTCAGATTTTCTCACCTTTTTTAAAGAGACTTTACACCTAAAATCATTTCTTTCAAAGGGTCAGATAATTTTTCAACCAAGCATGATTTTATTTACAATTTAACATGTTTTTGGGCTTTGGGTCATCCTTTAAACTACACACGATAAATAATGTGTAATCTTTGACACAATATACCTAATTCAAGTATTCAAACAGAAAATCACAATTTTGCAATGATAAAGAAGGTTAATTAATCATTTTCATTTAATATGTATTCCTGTTGCTTTCTCGACGCACTTAAACTTTAGAATGTTATCGTGCACTTTGAAAGTCAAAGTGAAAGTGGATGTAAAATGAAAAATCTATCTTTGAAAAGGTCTGTCACCAACACCCATTTTAATATCAGGAATTATCCGTTTCCTGAAAGTGAATAGAACTACAACACTATTAATGTGCAGAAAAAATATATGGTATGAAAGATAATCAAACCAAAAGATAACAGTATACTTTTTAAGTTTTTTTACTTTAATATTACTGCGGCAAGCGTACAAGTAGCGCATATTACTTGATGAAAAATGCCAAAATAAGACAATTACGCGTTTCTTAATAACTTTTTTTACCTTTTGGATTTTGTATTAAATATTTCACATCATTATAGGTTGATGATTACCTCATCTGATTTTAGAAAATTTGGAAGGGTACTATGATTTTCATTTTTTGATATTTTAGAACCCCAAAATCCCAATTCTCGTGAGAATGAGTGTGTAGTCTGATAAAGGGTCACCCAAGGATCATTCATGTAAAATTTAATTGGTATCCATTGATTAGAATCAGAGAAAACTCACTTTTTACCATATTTGGAAATTAGCCACGCCCATTAAATCCATGTTTTCATTGGATCAAAATTTCTTGAACAACTTTGAAAGAGGGTCACCAAAGGATCATTCCTGTGAAGTTTGGTTGAAATTCATCCAGTAGGTTCTGAGGAGAAGATTTTTAAAGAAAAGTTTACAACCCGATGCACGCACGCACAGAGGGATGGACGCCGACGGACAAAATGCCATGACAATAGCCCCAGTGGCTTTCAGCCAGTGGAGCTAAAAACTCAAGTTAGAAAAAGGGTTCACAACCAAGGTAATGAAGTGCTTTTCAACCCTTGTTATTCTACTTAATAAACCTTGGCAGGATTGCAAAAATTCAAAGCCCTGAAAGCACTTAATGCAAAATTCATGATTTTTTAAAAAAAATATTGTTTAAATAGGAAATTCATGTTGCATAGATTTCAATCAGACTGCACATACATGCAGGCTGATCTTTGTCTATACCTCCTGTTAATGGATTATAGCTTTTGTCTTCATTGAAGGAAAAGGATAAATGGCTTGTATTGCGAGAGCATATTGACAGTATTGACATCATTGACCAAGTGTGGATGATATTTGAGCCTGTACGTGAGACAATTCCAACATTTTCAAATATGCGCAAAGCAAAAGTCTCTGGCCAGTCTGTGCATCTGCATCCAGAGTCTACACTATGCGTTAGGTAGAAAGATAAGGACTAAAAAGAATCTGTAGACAGTTTGACAATCTTCTAGTTAAGATATGTAACTGCATAAGCTGCTAAATGTTTCCATCTCACGCAGATGTCGAATTGTTGGACATGTCACACACAGGCTCATTTATATTTAACTTTTCTCAGGCTCCACTGAGAATTTTCTCAAATCTTAAATTTAAATAAATATATGATAAAAGATAATATTAAAAAGTTGTTATTTATAACAATTTATTATCAAAGCACTGAAAGTACTGATGGTGAACGAACCTGATGGCATTCTAGAGTGATATATTAAATTCAATTAGAAAAGAGAAATTACGAATGTCAAAAAAAAGTGGGAAGAATTGTCTCGACAAAATTTCCGTTATTCGGAAATTTCACTGCAAATTCAAAGAAAGGGAAAGAGAGGAAAAATCCTGTTAGAAAAATATTTGTAAGAATATGAGATGTTACTCTGTGAAAATTTCTTTTACACACTTGAAATAGGTACATTTATTAATTAAACATAAATGGAGAAAACGATTTAATTCTATCTAAAACTGTCTTTAACCTATATCCAATGGTGTTTGTTTTTACAAAAGTAGTTGTTATCATGTTTAAGCTTATTTCAAGAAAATTTGTTGTATTTGTTTAACTTTTTTAACTATCTTTGTTTCTTCTCAGAGGATGAAAAGGTCTTTGAGTACCAACCAAAGAAACACCTATGAATATCAGTCAGTCCTGAACTGTACTCATTGTTTAAAGTTATGATTTGTTAACTTATTAATAGTATTTTGAACCATAACCTGAGTGATTAGTTTTTATCATATTTGAAGCCATAACCACTTCCATGGTTGACACTTATGTCGTTATTCAATTTTATAACACTGCAGCATGAGAAATATTTAGGTATATGTTAAAGGAGGTCTAGTGCCCTATTAGTATAATTCATGGATAATTTCTGTTTAAGGTTTAGAAATTAAAGTATAACTTTTTATATCAAACAATTGCTCCATAGTAAATTGCATACTAAAAGTCTTTAAAAGTATTATTTTTGTAACGTAATTTCTACATTAAAAGCGAATAAGAATCTTATTTAAGAAGTTTATTTTTTAAAGAGAGGTAATAATTGCATGACTATGTCTATGACTATGTTTAAGTATAAAACAATGTTTTTTTTTTCCTTCCGACTTTCTTTCCAAAAAGAATTGAGAATCCTTACAATTGTCGGTTTAATTTTTGCACGAGAACCTATTGTTTACCTTCAAGAGTTTGGATGCTTGTAAATTCACTCACTATCGATATCTTATTACAGTATTGCGGCTGATATTAGACTTCTGCTCGGAGCTAGTTTTTGCCTAAACTGTAGTTAACAAATTCTAAACGTATTTTGGGAAGGATGGAGCCATTTTTTATTCATCGATTAAGATTTTTATGATTTCTGTAAAAAACGCAGTGACTTTTCCAGAATAATTTAACAACTAAACCCGCCTGTCGAATTGTACACAAGTGCATGACGGATCTGGTCCCCCCTTGACCACGGCAATATCTACTCGTCAATTGGAGTGGTATCTAGGGTTGAATATTTAGCTATCATTTATTTAATTTTCAAATAGAATTTCGAATTGATATGGTTTTACAGATTGAAAAAATGCAAAGTAGAATGGCCCCAATGAAATATCTTCCGTGCCTGTCGCATTTGGTATTCGGCAATATTCGCTTCTGAGACAGACGAATACGAAACGTTTTCGCTGGGAATAAGTTCACCGAATATTCGAGTGTATCTTTACAAGCCCTACTTCAGCCAACGCAATTTTACAGAAAAATCTTAATAGCGGCGTTCATCCCTATTTAAATAAAAGTACAAGAAAGGTTGTACATGTAAAACACATGTCGAATCATTATTAAAACCCGTCTCGAGACTGACTGTCGTTAGTTCAAAAGTTATGTAAAACCGCGTTACCGTTTCTAATGACACAAGGTGTCTTGATGTGTCATTCGTCTCAACTCGGCCCATTCCTCTAACCTACATTTAAATCGGAGCCGTCGGAGATCGCCCGAGTATTGCCGAATGTAAGTTCAAGAGGACATGACCTAAATAAACACGTATTTCCGGCTAATTACTACAAGTTGCACCAGCGAAGGCTTGGGTCAAAAACATAGTATCTGTCTCTACGGTGTCTAGACACAAACTTTGTTTTTGCTTTAAACTCTCGACAAGCTTACGCCGATCAAAAATTCCCTTGATAAACATTGCAAGATCATTTTGTGTTTTTCAAGGCGAATTTTCATTATTTTCACTTGATAAAAAATAAAAGTATCACGCCATTAAAGAAGAAAACAGTGATTTTGCGGAGAAAAATATTGAAAGATACTAAATTGAATTTTAAGAGGCGCTACTTTATTTCAAATGTATTAACATCCAACAGGATTTTCCTGACATGGTATTTAACACTGGTGAACGACGTTCGTTCACCAAAAATTATCTTTTATGTTCATCCATTAAATTGAGTATTAAAACAGAATTACTGATTTAATCTCAAAGTGAAATTTGAGAAAATTTTGAATCAAGAATGAAAAAATGTTTTATAACCTCTGGCCCTGATATTGATTCAATATTAATGCATAAAATGTATGTTTTCAGGTCGTTAAAGGCATGCATTAACGGACAAAACCCCGGCGTTAAAGGGAGAAAAAGTTGATTAATCAGTTAATTCACATGTCGTTAACGCCCGCTTTTTTTCACTTAAAAATCCTAAGACAGAGCGTTTACTCTTTATCAGTTTCTTTGTGAAACATTATTATAGAGTATACCTAAAGACGTTGCTCTAAATCCCGCGTTAAATTTTGTGACAACATAAATTTACCAAGCAAAATCGGTATAAACAAGATGGACGGTGTAATACATGACGACATTTAAGTAGGTTTGTAACTGGTTTTATATTGTTTCTATGAAATTATTTCGCAATTTTTCTTTGAATGTATTCTCTTATCTATCTTTTTATGCAATAAAAGTGTCAATTCACGTTTTTTTGGCCGTTAACATTTGCAGAGACCCTCAAAATGGTTAAACGCATTTAGCGGGTCTCTGCAAGAATTGACGCCCTCAAAAACGTGAATTAACCCTATATTATTGACAATATAAATATTCATTGTTTTATGGGCCCATGTAATAGTTTTTAAGGTCTGGCAATGTGTGAGAAATTTGCATAAAACATTTCAGGCTTTATTTGAATCAGTCTTACTTTTTTTGCAAGAAAATCAGTCAATATGAATACAAGTGTCTTGTCTGAATGGTTTAACAGAAAATATCATCAGTGTAATTCTAAAACCTGTAGTCAAGCTGTAGTTACAATGTTTTGGAACTACACTGTCATTATTGTGTCTAATGGAGTAAATTTTAAACCCTTTTCCAAACTAATATTACATCTTTGATAAACATAAGGCTTAGTGCAAAACAGGTGTAATTACCTATATTACGGTATTTATAGGCAGTCACTTCTGTTTCACCAGCCCCATTAGCTCAGTTGGTAGAGCACCGGACTTGAAAACCATTGGAGTTTGGCGGGGTGAGTTCGATTCCCGGGCTGGTACACTAATAAAAACTAATTGTCTTTCGGATGGGACGTTAAATCGAGGCCTCATAAGACGGTGCCTTACACTGAGCACGTTAAAGAACCATGGCGGATCTCAGCAGTAGTTTCGTCATGTATCCTTGCACTATCCCCCTTAACAACTAACTGTCTTCTGGGGGCGTCGCTCACATGGGCATGTGCTACGGTAGCGACGATAAATAAACAGAAATACACACACACTCACACTGAACCATTGAAATGATATGCAAGCGTAACATGAGATTTATCTCATTCTGCACCATTTGAAACTTACAAAATAAAGCAAAATATAAACTCTTTATGAACAGATGATGACAAATGATTTTGCCGTTTCAAATTATATAGGGTAAAAAAGCAGTAAAGAGTAAAAAGCCTCTTTTTCTAGGATTATTGAGCCATAACTTGTTTTTTTATTATATTAACTCAACTGGTGAGAGCTACTTAACTCAGCCATTATAATTGCTATCAGAGATCATAAAGATATATATTGCTCATTTTATAAACCCTTTATACTTTTGCACAATTGCATATTTTTGTAACCCAATACCCCGCAGTATATTGGTGGCTAGTCCATACCATATATAGAATTAATGCTTTTGTTAATAAAATATTGTGAGAAAAGAGATGAATTCTGATAACCTTGAGATTAAAAAAAAAAATCACAATTTTTGTTAAATTAACCCTTGTTATGCTAAACCGTGAAATGTTCCTACTTTAATTGACAGGAGGTATAGAATAAGATCAGCCTGCACATGTATGCAGTCTGATCTTTGTCCACACCAGCTAATCTTCCTTTTCAATCCAGATTACAGATTTACAAGATGTGTTTGTGAAACACAAATGCCCCTGTAACAGCTTTTGTTTTAAAATGATGACCTTGACAGATGACCTTGACCTTGAGATCTATCATCATAGCAAATAAGAGTCTTGTATATAAAATAGGCTTGAATATATTGGCTATAATAAGTTTTTTGGTTAAGTTTTTGAGTTATTTGACCTTGATAGATGACCTTGACCTTGTCACATGACCTCCAATTTGGTATCAGCAGATGCCTTTCATTGTGATCTTTCATCGTGCCAAACATGAGCCTTGTATCTTAAATAGGCTTGAAGATAATGGCAATGTTAAGTTTTTTGGTAAAGTTTTGCAGACAGACAGACAGATGGATGGACAGACAACTGTAAAACATTATGCCCCCAATCTTTCGATATGGGGGCATGAAAATAATATTTTTGAAATACATATGACTTACAATAATTGCAATCAATGAAAATCAGTTAAAATTTGCCAATTTTTTTTTACCTACTCTATCTCAAGGTTTTCCCACAATAATCAAGTAGAAGGTTTACAGTTTAAGCCAAGATTAGACTACAACTCTGTGCAAGCTGATCCTGATCTATACTGTCGGCCTAACTTTGTGTAAAGCAATGGAATGCTGTGATCATCAGAAGGGTTAAGACAATTCTGATATAAGTACCCACAACATAGAATTTGGCGGCAAAACAAATGTAATTGAATTAGACTATAAGTAGTTCCTTCATATCTAGATCTCTGCTAATCTTATCCGTTTTTTTCTGAGACTCAACCCTTATCCTTCTGAATTTAAATCTTGTTTCAAACAAAGCGCCAATTTACATGACACTTCTTCACCCACTCAGGCTCAAGTTTTCCTTAATTAATCAGTAGAAAGTCAGTGGCCAGCAATATCAGACTGCACATCCGTGCTGATAGCAATCTGTAGTAGCTTCCATTGCAGAAGACCAATGTCTGGAACAACATGAGAAGGGTCAAGACTTGTTCCAATCGGAAGAGGGTATAAATTAACAATGTAAACCGGCTGGATTCCTATATGTTCTAGAATTTTGAGGGAAACAAACTAGAAAGCCATGAATGGCTTGAGTCGCTCCACAGGCTTGAAATTCTTGTAAAGCAATAAAAGTTTTGACTAGACTTTTAGATATTTTGGATTCTACTGATGTTGAAAATGATTTTCAAAGTTTCAATCATATAACATATAGAGAAATGACATCCGCCCTTAAAATGCATATTTTCATCTGATCACAATAATTTTTGGTAGACTGATTAAGGGTCACTCAAGGATCATTCCAGTAAAATTTGGTTGATATCCATTGGTTAGATTATGAGAAAATGATATCCAAAGTTTCCACTATGTAACATATAGAGAAATGACCTCCGCCCATAAAATACATACTTTTCATCCGATCACTATAATTTTTGTTAGACTGATAGAGGGTCACTCAAGGACCATTCCAGTGAAATTTGGTTGATATCCATTTGTTAGATTCTGAGAAAATGATTTCCAAAGTTTCCACTATATAACATATAGAGAAATGACCTCCGCCCATTAAATACATAATTTTCATCCGATCACTATAATTTTTGTTAGACTGATAAAGGGTCACTCAAGGACCATTCCAGTGAAATTTGGTTGATATCCATCAGTTACATTCTGAGAAAATGATTTTCAAAGTTTCCACTATATAACATATAGAGAAATGACCTCCGCCCATAAAATGCATATTTTCCATTCGATCTCAATAATCTTTAGTAGACTGATAAAGGGTCACACAAGAATCATTCATGTAAAATTTCATTGGTATCCATCAATTAGAATCTGAGAAAACTCACTTTTTACCATATTTGGAAATTAGCCACGCCCATTAAATCCATGTTTTTCATTGGATCAAAATTTCTTGAACAACTTTGAAAGAGGGTCACCCAAGGATCATTCCTGTGAAGTTTGGTTGAAATTCATCCAGTAGTTTCTGAGGAGAAGATTTTTAAAGAAAAAGTTTACGACCGGACGCACGGACGCACTGACGCACGGACGCACGGACGGACGCACGACGGACACAACGCCATGACAATAGCCCCAGTGGCTTTCAGCCAGTGGAGCTAAAAATCACTTTTTCCACAATATTTTCTCTAACATTACCTAACAGCCAAAAGCAGCCATCGGGGAAAAGCAAAAGTACCAACCTTGGTCAGATTGCGCAATTCGTCAAGTCTGACCAGTGTTGAAAATAAAAAAATCTAGAATGAACATTTCATCTCCCGCAATAATCATTTTCAAAGTGCAACTTCAGGTTGACCTCTACTGACTACAATCTCTTTTTGACGTTTTTATTATAGAGATTTCCAAGATTTTTATGTGAGTGTCACGGACACAAATATTAAATCACAAGAATGTAAAATCCTGGTTTATACAGAAAAGGGTTAAAACAACTCACCAAATGAAAACTGCAGTAATATGACATCATTTTCTTTGTCCACCGTCCTATCAAAGACGAGTTTTAGAGAAAATTCTGCGCCTCGTCTCACAATAAGGTCCTCTTGATCAAACTCGTCGGTATGATGTTTAACGCGGTTATCTTTCAGTAGATTATCAAGGCTTTTAAAGATCAAAGGCTTTCCTGAAAACGAGAGATGAAAGAGCACTTAAGATCAACTCATTACTTATATGACCATGTGTCTCCTTATATCGTTTGGTTCTATGGAAATTAGGAAACCTGATCTAACATGCAATCTGAATCAAGAGCTATAGATAGAGTGGGGTATTTAGGTTTTCGAATTCAAATATGTCATTAATCCTCCTTAAACCCTATGTTACTGGTACTCATTTGAAACGTCTCACTGAGACGATTCAAATGAGTACCAACAACATAATATAGTTTCATTGTGAAATAAAGATTTTAGACTGGCTTTACCTCCTCTTTTTTGGACCCCTGTGAATTTGAAACTTTTTCATTCTTTATCTGCCAAGCAAGGTTAGCTCAATCAGTGGCATGTCTGGTTATCAATCCTGGGATCATGAGTTAAATTTGATCCCCATCAAGAACAACAATCCAACATTTGACAAAAGTCATTGTGACAGACAGGGCATTTAATCACCAATAAGGAAATGATAAGTAGTTCCCACAAGTTGGCAATATATTGGATAAAATGTTGTGGTTGTACTGGTGCAAACAAGAGCACCGCCTATGGGTGTCTATACTCTGCTGTTGGATGCTGCATAGTTGATCAAAAATCTAAGTCTAAAAACTTATCCCCCTTGACAGTATATTTTGTTCAATTGATAGTGAATATTTGTGCCAAGTTTCAAAAGAATGCCTTAAGTAATACCAGAGATATCACAAAATGAAAAGGTTTTCTCACATTGACTATGACAATGACATGATAGCAATACCAATGCTTTTCCCCGAAAACAGTTTAGCCTAAGATATAACTGGACGAAATGGATAGGAGCATCAGCTTCTGAATTATTAAAACTAAAATTCTGTTGAAAGTGGTGTTCAAAGCCATAAAAAACTACTTGTATCTCACCAATGGGTCGATAATTGTAGACCTATGTGAGATAGCAGCTGGAGGCTAGGAAAGAATTTAATGTAGTACTGGTGAGAGAAATACAGGAATTCATTATTAGGTGCTCCAGCTGCTAATATATAACTGAAAAAATGTTGAAAGCGGTATAAAACCCAATTCAAAGTAATTTGAGACCAATCCAAATTGAAAGTGGTTGCACTAAAGTCACGTTGATCTAGCAGAGGTCCATCTTACCTTTTGTTTCTTCCTTTAACACTTTATTCCTGTCCCTAAATTCTTCATCAGAAATGTTTGTTTTTCTGCCAACCTGGTCTCCTCCTAACAGCTTGATCCTCCTTGCACGACTCCTGAAAATATTTGTATTTAACCCTTGTCATGCTGAATAAATAACCTTGGCAAAATTATATATAAATCAAAGTGCTGAAAGCTCTATTTCCTTATTGTGAGTTAGCATTTGATTTTGAAAATATAATTTCTGATACTTTTCTGATTTAAAAAGGTTGTATGGACTAAGATCAGACTGCACATATGTGTAGGCTGATGTTTGTTCATACCTCCTGCCGAATATGGAATATTCTGGGATCAGCATGACAAGGGTTCAAAATTTAAAATTTGAATCATGATTTACTATGGTGTTGCAAAAGCATAGAAGCAATTTGATATCCCATTTCTTGTAAATGTCCTTTGTTTCAACACTTTTAACTGTTTATAGGCGGGATGGAGTATTGTAGGATATTGAGCAAAAAATGGGTTAAATAAAGGTTACACTCTGACTTAAGATGACAGGAAACAGGTAATTATGAATCAAAGGAAGTACTCCAAAATTACATAATGAATTGATGCATTTGTAAATGATGAAATACAGATAAAATGGGTAATTTTATAATTAATTATAATTATAGTGAAGCAAGATTATACAGAGCTTTTTTCCTTCTGAAACAGGGGCCTATAAAGGCCAGGAGTCTGGAATTCCTATGCCTGACTGACTTTTCTAGTAGCAGATTTCTGAAAAGTAAACTTTTCTAGGCCACTTGTCCATAGACAAGTAAATACCAGGGCAAATCCTAGATTTAGCACTACATAGATCTTAGAAATAAATTATTCCAATGTTTATATCAAAGGGTAGAAGACATTCAGTAACAGCATTTTCTTCATTAAAAGCTTTTTTTTTTTTAATTTATCTATTCACATTTTTGCTGACTAGTAGATGTATGCTTTCTGGCAAGGATGGTACGTAAAGAAATCCTTCTGTTCACATAAAATTCTGAAAGCTACGCTCCTTGTATAAATGTCAGAGGTCAACTCTACTTTTCTACGGCTAATTTCATTGGTTCATTTAATGGTTGAATTTTCTTTTGACACCATTATAGTATAATCAATAATACAAAGAATTTACTTATTCACATTATCACCAACCTGTAGATATATGCTTTCTGGCGAGGAAGCTACCTAAGGATGTTGAATGGTTGAATTTTCTTTTGACAGCATTCAGTTAAATTAAAAATATAAAATCAACAAGGCAGAAGGCAAATCCAGGGGTCAGTGCAATACTATTGTAAGGGCCTATGAATATATAGGCACTTACAATAGTTTTGCACTGACCCCTCGATTTATTGCAGTATATACACACTTGGATCAACATTATCACCAGTTATGAAATAAGTATCACTTCAAAGGGTCAAGAGAAAACAATTAGGAAATAAAAATCTAGATAGCTTTAATAGGGATCCTACTTTTTTTCAACTACTGATAACAAGAACAGAGATTGAAAATAGTATTTCTTCTATTTACACAATATGTTATACAACAAGTTTCTTTTGAATCAGAGGGGGATGGGGGGGGCTTTGAATGAATCCTCCCCTATGTAACCTTATTATTTCATTTTCATGCAAAAATTCCCTCAAAATTGTGTACTTCCAGATACTAAGTATGTAAGAATCCCCCCTCCCCAAATTTGAATGTTAAAACCCCCTGGCTTTACAGAAATCATGGATCTTTGACAGAAACTGCTTCCAGAACATGAATACTTTTTAACAAATTTACATGTCCTGCACAATGAGAAAATAACTTTTTACTTTCAAATCACAATTACTGTCTGCATTTCGATGGCTCAGCATGAAACAGTAATTGTAACAGCCTGTAATCATTTAGGCAGTTACTGTAATCATATTAGACAGTTATCAGTGTTGGGCTATCGGTTTTAGATCAAAATCGATAATTGGTTTTTAGTTGGAAGAGCAAATCAACCAATGATCGATTGTACAATCATTTTCTTAGAAATTAATAATACAGCACAAACAGAATCATCCTTTGAAGAATAGAAAGTGAAAGTTTCTGTAGATTTTTCTACTAACTTCATGGAACAGCATGAAACAGTTGTAAATGCCTATAAACATATAGACAATTACAACTGTTTAATGCTGCGCCAACAAGCTGATATCCGTTTAGAAATTTCAAAACTATATATGATGACTTTCATTTGTGTTAGGAACTGATTAATTGATTATGAAATTTCTTAGTTGATTATCACAATCAGAAATTCAAACCAACTGACTATCGATTATAATCAATTAATCTGCCCATCACTAGCAGTTATAACTGCTTAACACTGAGTCATAAATTTATCAGAAGACAAAAAAAGGAAAAAGAAATCTAAGTACAAGCACAAATCTGAAGCCCTGAAATATTGTTTAAATGCTGTTACTTAATTTCTTGACCATAAGGCACAATTTATCTGTAAAATTAAATAGTTGAAATTTTCATAAGTGCTGCCTAAACCATTGTGTTGCTTATGCCCTTGTTTTATATAAATCATGAAAGACTGTACAAACGAATCATTTAAATAAGTTTAGGAAGGCTGTTTCAGGGTTTTAGTATGCCATCATCAAAATGGGGTCTCAAGGACTCAATACCTAGGTTCACAGGGGTGACTGGGTACTTACTAAAGTTTTTGGGGTCCCTGTATTTTAGCTATTCTCATGTTTTTGTGTAAAAATTGTTTCTTGGATTAAGCTACACAATACATTGGATAAATTTGAACCTTTGGGACCAGCTTCAGAAAAGAATTGAAGACTGTTTAGAAACAGTTTTCAATTCTTTTATGAAGTTGGTCCCCAGGGAAACCTAGGGACTCACATCAGAAAGTTTAAGGTGTCCTAGCTACCTATTCAGATGTCTCAGACTCACAAAACCTGCATCCCTTCAAACTCTACCCTTTTTTTAGAGTAAAAACGGTATCTTAAATTTGTTCTCTTTTTAATGAGCAAGATAGATAGGTCAGCCTGTACATTGAAGTAGACTGACCATTCTAATTCTAACCCATTGCCATTTCAATGCTACAGTACTCGTGATCAAATTCAGAATAATTTAATTTTAGACCATTCCACCAATTTTTAGTGCACTAATTGGCCAAAAAATTGGTTTTATTTCTAAATAAAAAAAGATTGAGTATGCAGTTATTTTGTAAGCTTTCACAAAAAGTAGTCCAATGAGATTGCTTTCATTATTGACAAATCTTTACACTTTTGCTTCATGTTATTGAATTATAAGATATGGAGAGAATATTTATTGATTTCATGGAGGTATGTAAATAAAAATCCTTATCAGGCAAACTCATATATATAGATCTGCTTCCGTATTCATACAGTGTGAGTAGGCTTTTAGTTTGATACCACCATGTAATAAACTCTCTTCTTTTTTAAATCAGATATTTCATTGACAATTAAGGTTTAGATTTAATTCAGGTGAAGAAAGATCATAAGGTTGATGCGATGTTTAATCGCTAAGACAAAATATCGTCTGCCTAGTTGTATTGTGACTCTTGACAAAGCATTGTCGTCTGCAATCTTCCCCCGCGAATGTCCATGATTTGCGATCACCTGATAATTAGTAAATTTTGCGCGTGTAAATTTCCATGTATACCGGTAAACGGTTGACTGCACAAGTAGTTCAGCTCACGCGTCTGTTAGGTAATTAATAGGAAAATATCATACATCAAAATTTCAACTTACGATAATCGTGTGCTATATCTGTGTCTAGTTCTCTTTGGAGAGCTTCCGCTCGCTTCTTCCTCCGATCTTCGTGTGCGTGTACGACCCATCTTTATACTTGTAGAATCAATTATAAATCCACATACATGTAGTGAAACTAACCGAGTATGTATATACCGCTACTGTACACAACTTCAAACAGACCGCTTGCCTCGTTCCGCCGCTGTAGTTCTGGGTTCCCGCCAAATCGGGTCTTTCAAGTACCCGTATGTCGTCGGTGAGTTACAAAACATCATAACTACAGCATATTCAAGTGACTAATACAAGGTTTTGTAAGCTCACTTTCGAAGAATGAAAAGGAAGTAAATTTAAAGCAAAAATATTCCTTTGAAACTAATGAAATATAAGAAACGTCGACAAAGTTTTCATAATTGACTGAAGGGTACAAGGCATGTACGACGAAATGGTCCTGTTTCGCCCTACCAAGGACTCTCAAGGGCGTAGCTCCTATTACGCACATTACGCAAGTGCGTAATAAAAATAAATCCTCTTTCGAAAAATGTCGTTGATGAATGATCATAACATCGAAAGTACAGCTTATTTAAGCTGTAGTTACGATGTTTTGATTATTCACCAACGCTAAAATAAAAAAGGGAGCAAACGGAGGATATTCATCTTTTGTCATAGTCCACATATCGCCTTTATCCTATATATTCTTTGGTTGTCGCCGTCTGAGTGCGTATAAATTTCAAAGTCCTAGATACGCCTATGACTCTCAATATGAATACAGGCCTACTCAGGGTTTATTGACAAGAAATTAAGCCTTAAAATCGACCTCGTCAGAACAGAGGAAACAATGATCTTTCCGATTGAAGGGATCCGAGTAATATAATCCAATTTTAGATTTTTTTAAGTTAAAAACAAAACAACAAAAACGGCAAAATTTTCCAAAAAAAAAAAAAATGACAAAGCACTCCACATGGTTGCCTTTTCAATTCATGATAGACGCGGATCCAGATATTTTTCGCGTGTTGGGGGCAGAGGGGTGCTCCAACCGAAACCTACGTACGAGATCTTTATTATCACTCGGTGTGTGAGCAAGATATCGTAACTTCAGCTTGGCCCGGGAAAAACGGTAGTTTCAAATTGTAGTCACCCACTACCATGTTCATATAGGCTAATATGCTACTCCGTCCGACGATGTTCATTGATAAGAAGAAATAGACTTCTAGAACGAGTCCTGACATTCCCTGTCTCTGTTTCATAACACCCCCCCCCCCCCCCCCCTGAAATTTGTGCATGCAGTTGCAGATCCCAGATTTCTGTACATGGGTCCGAACATACAAAAAGGGGTTTCGTTTTCCTAGTATTAAAAATCTAGACAATTTCAAGCTTAATTTGAATATTATTCAAATAAATCTCCATTTTTTCCATAAATATTATATCATCAAGATTGATTCGGTACTTTCATCACAAAAATCAAGTAGAAGGCAGGTAGGAGGCCTCAGTGGTAGATCCAGATGGGTTCGGGGGTTCAAACATCCCCTCTGAAGCCTAATTATTTCATCATTAAGTTTCAAGTTATTCCAGTGGTGGATCCAGTGGGTTCAGGGGGTGGGTGGCGGTGGTGTGTGAGTGGGGGGGGGGGGGGGTAGGGGGGAGAACCATCTTTGTATCCAAATTGCTTTATTGTATCGGACAAATTCAGTCGTAATTTTGCCGCACCAGAAAAAAGATCCCCTTTTTTTGTAGGCAAATAAAAGATAGGCCTATCTGATACTCATAATTTGAGAAATTATTCCCATAGCCTATCCCTTTCTATCTATGCTACTGATGATATTGTATCAGAGACATGAATATATATATAGGCCTACAAATATGTTATTCTATGTCTCTGATTGTAGAGATGCTTTGATTAATTGCTCGAACTCTAGCCTAGCGGCCCGGCCACATCGAACCCCCAGAAAGAAACCCCGCCGGATCCGCCGCTACGTTCAAGACATATTCCTACTCGTTTAAATATGCTAAAAATATTAAATTTGTTTAAACAAAAATCGAATGTAGCAGGATCCGATAATGGTTATAGCGTACGACTGTCACTCTGTAAAGAGACAATTTGGCTCGGAAAAGATTCATTTTGAACTAAATGTCTACGTTTGCATTAGACTGGGTTTTTTTATTGTGCGAATTACGCCGCATAATAAACGACAACTCACATGACCTAAAAATGGCGAAGTACCTGAAAAAATAAACAGGTAAGACACAAGCTTTTTGAGCAAATTAAGAAATGTTTTATCTCAGTATATGGTGATAAAGATGTTATCTAATTCCCTTTTATTTTATTCCACCCCCTGTTGTATTAATAATCAAATGTCATTATTTGAAATAAAATCGATTTGTCAAATAATCCAAGTAACCAAGCAGTGTCGGATCAACTTCACCTAACTTTGTTCCTGATACTGATAGGACATTTCTCGGAGCAACCAATCAATTTCATGTTATAGTAACCATAAAAAGACAAGAAAAATCCTCCATGAAATTTCATGGGTACATTAATAAAATATGTATAAATACCAAAACCTCACAACTACAGCCAGGCTACTAGTTGTTACTGGCCAAGTAAATCTTCCTTATTTGAAATAGTTGCTCAATGATAAATTGTTCTATATGCCTCAACATTTTTTATAGAGTGTTAAAAAAAACATCTAGAAAAAACAAGGTCATAATAACATTTTAAAAAAGGCATCATTTTATTTCACATAAAATGCAATGTAAGAAATCTTCAAGAATTTCTTCTAAAAAAATGATAAGATAGATAGCTTTAATATTTAGCATATTATAACCAACTAGTAGACCTTTTTTATGTTTTTCTATGTCCAAGAGGTTGTTTTCAGGCTCTGATTGGACATATCACATTAATAATCAAGTCTTTTTTACTGAGAAAGTGGGGTCCGATATCTGCCCCTTTCCACTCTGGTAATATTGCCCCTAAATTTCCTATTATCCCATCATAAATCAATGTTCCAACCTTCAAAAGCTTCTCCCATGGGAGTACTTATCTAAACAATGAAAGAGACTCAATTATCAGCTTATAAACAGCTATAGAAGCTTATTATCTTCTTTGTGTTTATTGAAATATTTTCAAACATTTTCAGTATTTAAGCAAAGTACTCTATGCTAGATTTGTCTATGTACTAGTTCATTGGACAAATTTTCCCTAAATTAGGAGCTCCTGACACTTTCACTATGCCAAAAAAAGGACCCCTGACAATAAATTCCATGGGAACACAGGCTTGGATTTTAAGGAAAAAATTTCTCCTGAAATCAGCCTAACACCTCATTGACATTGGTATTAGGTACAAAGTCTACAATTTGCATGATGTCCTATCTAGAGATAAAGGAGGCTCAGGTGAGATGTATAGGTCCCGAAGGGTCATCAGGGTATGTGCTAGCATTTGAAATTGAGTTGTCATTTACTCTTAAACCTGGAAATTCAAGCGATCAAAACTGATTTGAAAGGGGTCAAAGCAGCAGAAAAATAAAATCATTAGTATTTTTTTTTTTTTTCAGATATAAGAGTCAAATTACCTTTTCTTGTCAAGATATGGAAGAAGAAATTAATTATAAAACTTACGATAGTATACCAGATGCATCATTGAAACTTTGGTTGACAATTTCAGTTTTGACCCGTAGAAATTTCTCTAAAGGGGGAGGGGGGGGGGGGTCATCTTAGCCCCCTTTGGAAAAATTCTTAGGGTCAGAATAAGGCATTCTTAGAATTGTGGGAGACAAAACCCTGATTAAAGGGTCAAACACAATCCCCATGGTCCTCTTGTTACACAAAGCAGCACTGCATCAGGGATGTGGAATTCCCATGCACAACTTATCTGACATGGGCTTTCCTTCTTGGGTACAAGTGCATTTTTCTAAGAAACTTGTCCATGGAAAAGTGAAATACCAGAACTTATCTGATACTATGATACAAAATAGATCTGAAAGATACATTTTTTAAAATGTTCATCCTTGTTACCGAAATAAAGGATATGCTTTTAGAAGCTGACCGAGAGGGGGGTTGTGTATATTCGAACCATATTTTCCATAATCTTGGATCCATTAATAGTTTTTTACTTCCAAATTATCTGCAAATTTATTTCCTCTCTATCCAGTGGCATATCCAGAGCAAGGGCGTGACTCCCATTACGCAATTTATGCAAGTGCCTAAAAGAAATAATCCTCTGTTGAGAAATATCATCAATGAATGATCATAGCATCGAAACTACAGCTTATTAAAGCTGTAGTTACGATGTTTTGATTATTCACCAACGCTAAAATCATAAAAAAGGGAGTGGACGGAGGGCATTCATCTTTTGTCACAGTTCTCATATTGCCTTTATCATATATATTCTTGATTGTCTCCTAGAGTCCTAGATAGGCCTATGCAGAGGGGGTTTGGTTTGCATATTTTTGGTTAAAAATCAATAGCCACAGAAAAATGGAAACTCTTGAATAATCTATTGTATATAAATTTTGATAATTTTTGGGATATTTCAAACAGTCTAGATAAAGCTTTTCCATCAATAATCAATAAGTGCATGCTAAGATCAGGTAGCATTTTTATGCAGGCTGATCTAAATCTATACAGTACCCAAAAGCTTTCTGTAATGTAGGAATACAATGTGAATAGCGTGAGAAGGGTCAAGAAGAAAAAAACTGTACAATCAGATACCTTTGAGTTTAATACAGGATTAATGACATAATAGATCCTTAAAAGTTAAATGTTTTATAAATACTATACATTTTCAGCTTAAATAGTCCATCTGGATTACAGGATCATTATTGGAAAAGAAGGAAATGTCACTTGACAAACAAAATGTCCAATATAATGCAATTAAAATTTTCTCTTTCTAGAGTAGTTAAGACGTCTAATACTCAAAAGACAAAAGTCCACTTTAGTAAATCTCTGCTAGACTGTGCTTCAAGCCTTTTTCCTATTTCCTAATGTTTGATGCTGATGTAGAAATGTATCATTGTTGGAAATAAAGAAATTGCAATGTTTTCTTCTTGGAAAAAGAAAAAGATTTTCAAATTTCATCGGGTTAAAATTGTTTCTATAAAATCTTCGATATTCAATCAAAATGTTGACATGTGCTAATGATTAGAGCTGAATACTTATAAATAAAAATACAACAACATTGTTTGAAGTTATTTCTCATTTACTTAAGCTTTTCAAGGTTTTGGGTATTTCTTTTTCAAAGTACAATCTGATTCATTTTAATTAAATTAAGCAATTTTTTTAAATGATTTAATTCCATATTTGTTCAAAAAAAAAATTGTGTACTTTTATCAGCTGAACTATTCTATTAATTGAGCACCAGATTTTATAGGATAATTACTGGTATTGCTTGCTATGTTGTAGGTATTCATTATTTCAATAATGATTAGATAATGCTAATGAATACCAAAATCACAGGATTAAATGCATGGATAATGATTGTCACCCCTTGTTATGCTGAACCTCGAACCACCTTTCGTTACTAAAGCCAGACTGCATGTATGTGCAGGCTGATCTTTCTCTATACCTCCTGGTTGGCCTGGTAGTCTAGTGGTAAGACACCATATTATTAATCCTAAAGTTTGTGGTTCAAATCCTGAATGCAGCAGGAATTTCAGAGATACTTGCTTTCCCCTGCCCAACTACAAGTAAATAAGTAAGAAACCAGGAAGTAGCTGCGGTTGTATCGGTGCTTTACACTTGACATGTTAAAGAACCAAGGGGTTCTATTTGTAGAAGAGCTAGGGGCCCAGTTCTTCTTTTATCTGCTTTTTTCTCTCTGATGATCATCATACCATTATACCATTTATGCCTAGAGCATGGACGGACCTACAATCCTACAATTACACATACGTCTGTACCTCTTGCCAAAACAGGAACAGTTGCAATTTAACTTTTGAAGTAAAAACCTAAAACAGTAAAATTTCTTTAATCTTTGTCTCACATACAACCAGCAGGGTAGATGAAGGTAAAAAATGCTGTATGGTTTGGAAAAAAGAAAATATTTCACAAAAATGAAATAGTTAAATTATTTCATTCTTTTTTACCTCAGACTGTTAACTAGTCAATGTAACTCAGATTGTAAACCAGTCAAATTTTCTCATTCTTGTAAACAACAGACTGTTAACCAGTTAAGTTTCTCATTCTCTTTAACCACAGACTGTAAACCAGCAATATGGCTGAAGGTACACATATTGAGGAGAATGGTGACATTGTTGGAGAGAATCATGGTAAATCTCCCGTCACTACGAGAATGAGAAGAAATCTCCGAATATCAGGGACCACAACAGAACCACCCAAAGATGACAGTTTGTTGCACGCCAATGATGATAACTACAGCTTCTTGGCACCTGTACGTATATTGTTTGTTCAAGAGTGTGGAAATACTGATATTCTTCACTCAACCTCTTACAAGTTAGAGATGATCTGCTTATCACAAATCATATGCCAAATGGTAAGTGTGCTCACCTTGTAATTGGATGGTTCAAGTTTGAGCCTCTTCAAAGGCGGATAGTGTTTTTAGACCTGACACTTAACAGACAGCCCCTATCAACCTAGCTGTTAAAGTGGATGGCAGTAGTTAGAATTCTTTTCCTCTCTCTGTAATGTATATTGTGAAATTAGGATCATGATGGATACCACGGTATCTTGACCCTTTATTGTGTAATCCTCGAGAAAAAAAGAAATTCTAAGTATAAACTAAAGTGTCATGATTGAAATACATACAAATAATGTATATGCATATGAATGATTATAAAAATCTTTTTCAAAAAAAGTTCAATGTTTCACTTTCTTAATTAAGTTGCTCTTAACTTATTGTTGAAGAGTCATCTTTCTATCTTAATTAAACATTGTGTGGAAATAACATTTATATATTTGTTACAGGGCAGAGACTTTGAACCATTGAACACCACCCACAAATACACAGAACAAGAAAAACAAACTCTTGCAGCTTATGAAAGTTTGGATTATCTCCCTTCACATAGCACTATCTACAAGAGCTGGGTCAGAAAGCAGAAAAGTTCAAGGTAGGTCCAAAGCAATATATGGTTATCTTTTTAACGGACAAGTGTCTACTGGCTATCTGTCACCCTCTCATGTTATGATTATTTATCACAATGCACTTTTTCACCCACCATCACATTTTTGGTGTCTGAAAAGCATTTTGATCATCTTCCCAATTGGTACAAAAAACTGAACTTATTTCATCTTTAGATGATAAAGAAATGGCTGAAACAATGAACCAGCCATCTTTCACAATTTAAAAAATAGCTTTTCTTGTTCATAAAATGAAAGATTTATAGATTTTACATGAAAAACCAACAATTATTGTTATATTTCTTTAGTGCTTAAAATGTGACAAGATGAGAAAAAATTAAGTACAAAAAAATTTTAGTATGAATTTTCTTCAAGTATGTCATTTTGCTTGTGATTTTAGGCAACGATATGAATCCACACATCCTACTTAGAAACATGAGATACAGTGAAATCAACTAAAGCAGACTAAAAATCTTTTGGTAAAACCTTGGTTTGGCAGTAAATAAAGGTTAACAACCTAATGATTATATAGGCTTAATTCACTTTTTTGAGGGTGTTAACATTTTCAGAGACCCAAAAATGGTTCGCACTCGGGCGTTAAAGCATTTAGAGGGTCTTTGAAAATGTTAATGTCTAAAAAAGTGAATTGACGATTTCGTTGCATAAAAAGCAAGACTTAAGTATATGTTTAAACAGAAATTCCAAATCATTAAAAACTTTCTGATAGTAAATGGGAGATCTACAAATCTGGCAGTGACTGGAGAGACTAGTCGTTACCCTTTTCTGATCGAGATTATTATAAATATGCTGAAATATTATAAATGGCTTAGCAGCTCAGATGACATTTTTATAAAAAATGCATACAAAGAGTCTTCATTGCTCCACGAACAGGATAAAAATTCATGGGTAGGATGTACCAAAACAATTCTTAGCTTTTTGAATCTTAACATCTCCTCATTGAGCAATACTAAACTTAAAAACGCTCTTCTACATAAATTGAAATCTATATATAATATTTGTTGGCATAAACAGTTATTTGATGATGATAGAAAACAGAAAAGCACTGGTAATAAACAGAGAATAAACAGAATTTTTAAATCCAATATAAAGCAAGAAAAATACCTTGATTTTTTAGACTGGAAGAAAAGACAAGGATTATTTAAATTCAGAATATTGTCTCATTATTTAGAAATTGAAAAGGGGTGACATTACAAAATTGAAGAAGAAGAAAGAATATGTAGATTATGCCAATCTGAGGTAGAAGATGACATTTACATTCTCCTTAAATGCCCCAATCTTGAAGAAGAAAGATCTTGTACACACTCAAAAATATTTTCCAAATACAAAAACCTATCAAACCTTAATACATTATGAACTTTTTATTTGGTTGATGAGCTCAGAAGACGTTTTTAAATTAAGAAATATTAGTAATTTACTCATTAAACTTGTTGATAAAAGGAAAATAATTTTAGTATAGTTTTATTTATATATTTTTATCCCTCTCTTCAAACCATTGTGTGTAGCTATCTGTGAGCCAACAGAAAAATTGTGATGCATTGCGCCGTCACTTGTTTATACCGACATTGCGTGGTTACATAAAGACGTCACAAAAATTAATGGGGGAATAGGATCGGCATCTTTATTTATGCTCTATATAAATGTTAGACAAAGAATCTGATAGAGAATGTATAGGCCCAGACTAAGGATATTTAAGTGAAGAAAGCCGGCGTTAACAGCAAGTGAATTTTCTTATTAACCATGTTTTCTTCCAATATTGCCTGGGTTTTGTCCATTAACGCATGACAATAACGACCAGAAAACATTAATTTTGTGCAATGATGTACCAATAAATTTCAATAATCTACCAGAAAGCAATTAAGAAGTTATTTTTCCCATTTCAGCTATCAGTTTGATGTATGGGCCATGATGGGGTTAATTGGATTCATCATTGGTGTTATAGGATTTGTGCTTCATCAACTCATTGAGAAAATAGCTGATGTGAAATGGGAAATAACTCAAAATTATATTGAGGTGAGGTATTGTTCTTGTTTATATGGACTACAGTTAAAGTGTCTTGGTTAATTATTGTTTTAGTAGACTTGCATACTGAAGCTCCTATTTAAAAGAAGAATTAGGTAATAATTTTTTTTTCACATTGTGCTTTCCTTTTTTTTAAAAAGTTTAAGACACATATCATTCAGGACAACCTATAAATAAAGCTTTTGGTTTTTGGAGAAACTTTCATTAGTTCCTATATTCAGGAGACACATTGAAGATTTCTTTGTAATTTAAGAACATATTATTTTAAATTTTGAAAAGGATATAACTTTGAAATGCAACTTTGAAGTAGGTAAGCTACCTTACATTGATAGTTTAGGAACATGTTTCTTTACTTTTATCCATCTGTCTTCCAGTCTGTTTTTCTGTTTGTCTGCAAAAAGGCATTGGTGTAACTCCCATTACACAGTTTAAGCAAGTGCGTAAAAGAAATAATCCTCTGTTGAAAAATATTGTGGATGAATGATCATATCATCAAAACTACAGCTTATTCAAGCTATAGTTACGATGTTTTGATTATTCAACAACGCTCAAATCATAAAAAAGGCAGCAGACAGAGGGCATTCATCTTTTGTTATAGGTCTCGTATGGCCTTTATCCTATAGATTCTTTGGTTGTCGCCTTATGAGAGTGTCCTTTGTCCTATTCAAAGTCCTAGATACACCTATGAAAACGTACCCTGCCAACTAAATATTTTCCCATAACTTCAATACTGTTCAAGTTACAATGCTCAAATTTTGCAAAAATGTTCCTCTCATCAACATGCATATTTGAATGTCAGTGTCATCAGACAAGGTCAAGGCCAAATATTACCCCTTGTCATGCTGAACCCGGAATATTCCTGCTTTGGAAGGAGCTGTAGACAAACATCAGGCTGCACATGTCATATGTGCAGCCTGATGTTAGTCTACTCTACCTGTTTATGATTTTGTAACCAGAATTGTGAAGAGATTTAGTTTTCCAAATAAAAATTGACCTACAGTTGGTACTTTCAGTGCTTTTTGCCCTTTGATTTTGATGAAAATTTTTAGCCAAATTTTATTCAGCATGACAAGGGTTAAGTTAAACTTGAAAAAAAAAGGTTGTTTCATGGACATAAGTGTTTTACAAGCACATCTTGTTTAATTCTAAGAAAGGATGAAGAGTTTTGTTGAGTTTAATTTTTTTTCAATTAACACAATCCTTGTGTTGGCTGAACAAGTATTAAAGTTTTGACTATTTCTTTTTTTCCAGGACAACAATTTTGCTGTGGCAGTTTTATTTGCCACTGGATACAGTGTTGCCTTTATCATGTTTAGTGCTGCAATTGTCATTGTGAGTAGTACTCCATTCTTTGGCCCTATAGACCTTTTCTGGACTTAAGATTATTAAACTTTTCTCATTCTCATCTGAAAATTTTCACAGACTTAGAATATGAATTACTGTATGAGCATAAAAAATAATTTTGATAAGTTATTTTTATAACTACTTATTAATATTATCTTTCATGTTTATACATTTATTGCAGTATTACTACAGAATTATAGCTTTAATCTCAATCTGAAATTTGAGTAAATTCTGATTTGAGAAAATGAAAATTTTTACAATCTGGTGTTTGTTTAGGATCTGCAATTAAATGTTGGAAAAAATAGATTTAATTAGTGATGATATATGGAATAGATGTGTTTCTTTAATGCTTTTTGGTGGTTTATCAAGAAATAACGGTAGATTATCACTTGATAATCTCACCGCAAAAGCTGTGACATTTTCAAGCACTTATACCCTGGCTTTGTGCATTTCATCCTTTCTGACGTCATCTATGCGGGGCGAAATAAGTGACGTCACAATGAACGTTGCATAGCAATCACGCGCAAAATGACGTGCTTTACGAAATTATGTCCATGAAATATCACATTTTGTCTCATTTTTGCAAAAAAGAAATAGAATAATCATTTGTTTTTTCGAGTAAGATCGATTAATATGTCATGGCTCCGCCACTCGTGAAAATATAGCATTTGTTGTTCAAACAATGAATATAAATCGATCTTACCCTGAAACAAACGATTATCCTCTATTTTTATGGCTACTCATTTTCCACTGTAATCAGTAAAAAATAAAGATTTGTAACTGATGGAATCACAGATACTATCAGTGCTATTCTAAATATTGCAACTACAGCTTCAGTCAAAATGTAAGGTTTAGAAATAGCACTGGCAATCCATGCAAAAGGATGACTGAATTTCATGTTTCATAATAACTTATTACCGTAATTGACCAATCACAGATCATCTTAATTATTGGTTATAATAAAACTAGTCATGTTAAGCCTTTGGTGCTCTGTTAAAGTTTAATGCTCACTGAAAATTTCTATGTGAACACCATAAATTTATTTTTGCCATGAACATGTGGATGGTCGGATACCAAACAGTTGTAACAGCCTATATATTCATAGGCAGTTACACCTGTTTGCTGTTAAGTCATCACTATGGCATCCTTATGTTTTTTCAGTATTTGCGTCCCTGTGCTGGTGGATCAGGTATTCCAGAGATTACAGGATTTCTAAATGGATCCAATGTCCGACATATATTTAACATCAAAACTATGGTTGTGAAGTTTTTATCCTGTGTTACATGCGTGGGCTGTGGATTTCCTGTTGGGCCTGAAGGACCTATGATACATTTAGGGTAAGGAAGAATGAACTTTCTTTATTGCTTCTCAGGGGTTTAATGAGGAATAAAGGTAGATTATCATTCAATAAATTCACTGCCAAACCAATGAAGTTATCAAAAACTTATACCAGGCTTTTTGTCATTTCACGCAATCTGATGTTATTGAAGAAGAGCCAAAGAAGTGACATTATCATAAATATTGCTTTGCAAATCACATGCAAGATGATGTGCTTTAAGAAAATTTGTCCTAAAATTTTCTTAGTTGCTCTCACTTTTGCATTAAAGAAATAGAATAATATCTTGGGGTTTTTATGCCCCCGATAGGGAGGCATAATAAATTTGACTTGTCCGTCCGTCCGTCCGTCTGTCCGTCCGTCTGTCCGTCCGTCCGTCATTCCGTCCAAAAACTTTAACATTGGCCATAACTTCCTTATTACTATCAAAGCAGTGTCGGGGGCATTGTCATCTTACAGTGACAGCTCTTGTTTTGAGTTAGAATGATTGAAATTTAATTTTGTGAATGTATAGCTTTTGTTGTTCACTCAATGAAATACAAATTGATCTTACACTGAAATGATTATCTTCTAAATCTAGGAATATTCCAATCATTTTATTTTTAGATCAGAATTTCCTTATCATTAGCAAACTTCAGATCATAGATCTTTAAGATTTGTTTATTTTGTTTAAATCAACTATACAGTTTTATGATAACAAACTAGGTTGAACTTCTTTAGTTTAATTTGAAATGTTTGACTATTGATGGACTATGATTAAAACTATTTAAGAATGATATTACTCTGTGTAGCTTTTGTTAAAAAAAATTGTTTATACAATTTTATGGATACTGGCACCTTTATTACCTTAACTCAATGCAATCAACTCAATAGCTTTTTTGTTTTGATGACCCTTGAGAAAAGAGGGTTAAGAGAACAATGCAGAAAATAAAGAAATTGCTTATTAAAAGCAATTTCTGCATTTTCTGCGATGTTTTCTACCCAGAAAGACAATAAATATAAGATTAAGTTATCTTTAAACTATCTTCCATAGCTTCTTCTAATTTGGACTAATGGAGAACAGTGTGGTGATGCTATTGATAGCAATCAGGGTCTGCTTAGACAGTGGAAAAGATGAAACAATAAATTTGAAATTTTTTTTTCAGTGTTGGACTATTCACTTGCTTAAAGATAGTTTTACTAACAAAGTATTGTGTACATGTCTTTCCATTCATTTACATTGCTTTAGGATTAGGTAATTTTTTGTGTAAAGTCTAAGGTGAAACTACCGTTTTTTTGACAAAAGTATTTATTCAATTACAGTGCTCTTGTTGGTGCAGGTTTAAGCCAGTTTAAATCTGAGACTTTAAAGATCAAGTTACCTTTTCTAGAGAAGTTCAGAACCTCAGAGGCAAGGTAAACAAAATTTGAACTTTAGATTTGTTTCATTACATTCTGTTGAAAGGATAAGATTCATATGATGTTCAAACATATAGTTTTCAGCTAATTAGAAAACACATGTAAAAAGATTTGTTAAAAATAGAAAGTAAAACTTTAATATGATCAATGTTAGATGAAATATGTCATATACGTGAAAGGTAATTTATAATTAGCTTGATTTCAGTGAAAGTTAAATAACAATGCCTTGCACCAGAAATTGGCCCGATATTAGAATTCTCAGGAAATTTGTTACCTTAAGAAATTACAGAAAACAACCAGCCAAAACACATGGCTTAATAAAAATTTTACAGATCCAAAAACTTCACATTTCACAGTTTCTACCTTAAATGCTGCTGAAGGTAGTTGTATATTGGTATCATCATTTCTGTCTGTCCATCCCTACATGACAGACTAGATATGCCTGCATTTCTTGTTAACACAAATCCTCCTTTATTTTTTTTTTTCATTTGCATGAGACTTTCACGGAGTGATCCTTATCGTTGTGACCATGGGCAAGTTGTAGCCAGTTAATGATACTTTGCTGTGTAACTGAAAACACATCCTTGGTTGAAAATTTTCCTTATGTAACGTATATTGAGCTCTGGCACTGTTATTACTATCAACAGGGTTACAGAAAAGACGGTCTAAAGCTATTCTTAAATCTTTATTTCTCAATGAAACCCTTTGTTGTGGGTACTCATTCTAATTGTCTTGTTTAGACAATTTCAATGAGTACCAGCAAAATACTACTATAAACAAAATACTTCTAAATCTAAAATCCAAAATACCTTCTCTATCTGTGTCTCTGAACCAAGCCTTAATGAGCACACACACACAGACTCGTCTATTATTCAAGACTTCTATACTAAAATTATTTTTTTTAATTTTCAGGAGAAATTTCATATCAGCAGGGGCAGCTGCAGGGGTCGCATCAGCTTTTGGGGCCCCAGTAGGGGGTTTGTTGTTTTCCATGGAGGAAGTGTCCTCATTCTGGACAGTGACGCTCTCCTGGCAGATTTTCTTCTGCTGTATTGTGTCCACATTTACCACAGACCTGTTTAACTCGGCATTTGTTGATTTTGAGTACACTGGCAGCTTTGGGAAGTTTAAAACAAATAGATATATACTTTTTGAGGTAATGTTACTCAACTGATCTGGAATTTTACATAAAATCATAAGAATAAATTATATCTTAATACTTTGTGAAGTAAAAAGCTTATATTAACTGTTTCCCAATTTTAGCTTGACTGTTTTACAAAAAATCCAAGCTATTGTGATCACCTTGTAGTTGTGCGCTTTGGGGTTTGTGTTGTTGTTGGCATTGTCGTAGGCTTTGGTGTGACAAAATTTAACCTTGATCATATCTCTGTTATTATTGAAGATATCTTCATGAAACTTTGCATGTTTGTTAACCATTACAAGAGACCATTACAAGAGCTTTCTAGACTATCAAGGGGGGAGTTGTAATTCAGAAGTGTTTTTGTAAGAGTTATGCACCTTTTATGACTTACATTTTCATGTTATCCAGCACCTGCAGCCGAGGGTTGAACACATAGGTGATGCTCTTGTTAAAATTTAAGACTGGTCAAAATTCAAACGGATTGCAGATGACAATTAAAAATCAATTTAAATTTACTTGAAAAAGGAGAGCTTGCTTGTTCTTAAAAATATAATTAATTGGATCACAAGATAAGAGGGTGTGAGGCCAATCATTGTATTTGCTGTTTCTTGACAAAACCCTCATTGGACTTATGTTTGTTGTTACCACTGAAATCTTCCCCTACCTACAGATACAGAGGGTACTTTGGATTTGGGTATAAAAGTATTTTAATAGTCAAAGCACAAACCCTATATTGTTTATACTCATTGGAATCATCTGGCCAGGACATTTCAAATGAGTACCCACAACATAGGGTTTCAATAAGAAATAAAGATTTGAGACTATCTTTACCCCCTCTTATCTGTACCTCTGCTTCCTAATGAGCATTCTTGGATATCAGTAAATGGAGACCTGTGTTGAATTTAGAATTTTTTCAAGAATCTGATTATTAGAAAAGTAATTATATGTACCTATACATGTAACACTATTTGGTCCTTTTTTCTTTTGTTTTGAAGTATAATCAATGTAAGATTTACAACTTTAAGGTAGTGGACCTGTTAAAGTTCATTTTCAATGATTTTCATTCGGAAACCTCGGTCAACATTTTGAAAGATAATGAATTCTGAAATATTGTTGAACTATTATGGGTCCACTACCTTAAACAAAATCAGTTCAATTCTGTTAATCCCTTCATTTGACTTTTCAGATTGACCAAGGAGTGGATGTCAACCTAGTTATGTTTGCTCCTACAGTCCTTATAGGGGTTATAGGGGGCTTATTAGGGGCCCTGTTTACTATTGTCAATCTAAAAATCACCAGGGGAAGGAAGTTTTTGCTGTCAAGGATCAAAACAGATTGGATACAGAAACTTCTGAAGCTGGTTGAACCGTGTTTTATTATGGTAATTGTTTAAATCTACTATGCTAGAATAGTTCAAGGGGCCCATATACAATCAATGATGTTGACAGAAATATCGAAAATAATTTTATCTAGCTTCACATTCAGCCAAACTCAATCAATAATACATTTAGTATAGTCAACCAAGAGGATTGACATTTTTTTTAGCTGACAAATGTTTATAAAAGTTGTCAAGGTCAATAATTTCCATCATAAAAACTCAAAGGTTGGCCATAACTTTTAATTGGAATGAGATAGGGCCTTCATATTTCACATGTGCTTTGCTTGTGATAAGACCTTTTCTGTTGCGTTCAAGGTTCAAGGTCATCAGTTAAGATCAAGGTCTTTCAGTAGATATCTTAAACAATGTTTTTGGTCGAGGTTATGGTAAAATTGTCATGGTCAATAATTTCCATCACAAAAACTCTAAATTGGCCATAATTATTAATTGGAATGAGATTCAATCTTCATATTTCACATGTTTATTGTTTGTGAAAATATATTTTTGTTGTTACCAAGTTCAGTGTCATCTGTCAAAGTCAAGGTCATTTCTCAAGGTAAATAATGGGATATTAAAATTTTAAAATTGACCATAATTTTGCAATGATAAGTAATATAACCTTCATATTTCATATGTTTATTACTTTTGACAAGACCTTTCAGTAGATAATTAAGACAAGGCTCTCGGTCAAATTCAAGGTCGTATTGTCAAGGTCAAAGTTGGAAAATAAGAACTTTAAAAATTGCCATAATATTGCAATGGTAAGTGATATGACCTTCAGATTTCATAATATGTTTCTTACTTATGACAAAAGGTTTCATGGTAAACTGTTTTAAGTAAATTTTGACAGTGGATTTAAAGCATACTTAATTATCAAGCACTTATTTGGGGAGCATAACCTGTCACTGACGGCTTTTGATCAGAATGACAAGGGTTAATACAGAAGACTTTTTCATTTTACTTTTGTACATCCCACATTCCATCAAAATTACTTTGATATAAATATAGCTTGTAATTTGCTTTCAGATGATTGTTACAATATTTTCAATACTCATTCCTGCAGCATTTAGCTGTACCAAGTTTACTTGTATTGAGGGACCAGAGGGAGAAATAAGGTAAGTATTCATGTTCCTGAGAGAGAGGCAGTGGCCTCAAGGTTATAGTTATACAACGCTTTGAGAGTAATTAACTTTAACAGTGTTAAACGAGGTTTCTTTATGATTTTCTTTAGGAAGCCTCAGTTAACATTGTGAAAAAACATGTGGTCTGAAATGTTGCAGACCTATTATGGTTCCACTACCTTATCTCACTGCTACACAATTCTTTAACTGGAATGATTTGGGCTGGCTTTTAAGTGTCTTGCCCATAAACACAATCAAGCTACAGCATGAGCTTGAACCACTGACCTTCAGGTCACAAGTCCAAGGCCTACATGTATCACTTTGGTTTAAGGTAAGGGCTCAGATAAATCTTGAAATTATTTATTATTTTAAAACCAAAGTGATAAAAGCCCTGGACTAATAGCAGGGGTTTCAAATACAATCCAGCAGGAATCAGCTTAAAAAAGATCAGATGAAGGTGCAAAGATTTTTAATTGACCCTCTTTTGGACAGTCCTAAGATTTTTTATTTGTGTATTTATATATATATTTGTATATTATATATATAGCTCCAAACTTTTAGTTGTCGTTTTCAAACAAGAAGGCTCTTTAAAGGTCCAAGATTTATAAGCAGGTAGGGGGAAAAGAAATTTCAACAATGTTTTCACAAATAGCAAAAGTTCCTTAAAAATAATTCTTATTTATTTTTACTTTTGACCAACTGTTTTAGCTCACCTGAGCACGAAGTGCTCAAGGTGAGCTATTGTGATTGTAGAATGTCCGTTGTCAGTCGTGCGTGGTGCGTCGTCCACAATTTCTTTAAACATCTTCTCCTACTTAACAAGTGGACCAATCTTGATGAAACTAAGCAGGGATGTTCCTTGGGTCAAGCTCTATTAAAGTTGTTCAAATAAATGAAATCCACCCTAAACTTTCCCTTTACCCTTAACAAAAAGGGTGAAAATATGAAAATCTTCAAAAATCTTCTTCTCTGAAACCAGAAGGCAGACAGCTTTCATATTTGGTATGTAGCATCATCTAGTGGTCCTCTACCAAGTTTGTTCATATCAAGACCCTGGGGTCATATTTGGGCTTTTCCTGGACCACACCCTTTTTACATAGAATCAAAGAGCAAACATCTTTAAAAATCTTCTTCTCTGAAATCAGATGGCAGACAGCTTTCATATTTAGTATGTAGCATCATCTTATGGACCTCTTCCAAGTTTGTTCATATCAAGACCCTTGGGTTACATTTGGGGTCCACCTGGGTGCATCCCTTTTTACATAGAATCAAAGAGCAAAAAGGCATATCTGTCTTGCTCTTCACTGAAAACGTTCCATGGTATTGATCTTAGGCAATTATCTTCTTTTTGACATCTGCCTATCTAACTTACTATCCCAGGGGTCTAAGAGACTCAGGTGAGCAATCTAGGACCATCTTGGTCCTCTTGTTACATAGAATCAAAGATATCTGTCTTGCTCTTGGCTGAAACGTTTCATGGTATTGATCTTATGTAGAAAGTGTCTCCTTGTTGACATCTGCCTATTTAATTAATGTGATGTCCCAGGGATCAAATAGACTCAGGTGAGCGATCTAGGACCATCATGGCCCTCTTGTTTATCATGTTATAGCTGATATTGTCTACCCATCTGTCCATACATCTGTCTGTATGTTAGCCAGTTAACATTTTCTAGTTTACCCAAATTACACAGTTTCAATAAAAACATTTTTAATGCCACCTTGAACTTAAATGATATCTAGATTTGCATGTGCCCTTTATCATTTGAATCTCTTTGTTACTCTGCCCATGAATTGAAATCTGGAACATATTTAACTGTCATTTTGCAGACAAGTCTTTTCAGGATACCAACCGTCTTGCTTTAGGACCATGTCTAAACCTCCTTATAATCAAAATACCTAATGAAAGTAGATTTAATTAGGCTAAAAATTATTGTGAACAAATCCTATGCTCTTAAAATCCATTAGATTTGTCACAATGAGACCATTCTGTAAAGTTTTAACAACATCAGATTATTGCAAAATTCGCAACTACATACATATTTAATCAAGATCATGTTTCTAATTTGTAAACAAGACATCCTCTAAGCAACCATATTCTGTAATGACTGCTTTTATGGTGGTTCCATAAGTGGTCGCTTAATTCACATTATATATATGCAATGTTCTGCAAAGCTTTTTCTTGTGTCGGTCAGCAACACAAATATCACAATGACAGCTTGGTGGATGTGAATTAGTCTTTCTGTCTGTCCATCCATTAGTCAAGTTACTCATTAGTCCATCAATTAATCAGATATTGTCCCAACAAAACTCCTACATGTAAGGATGGATTTCAAAAGAACTTGGTAAAAATGATCTCCATCATGGGTAGATGTGCCATTTGAAAGAAATTTTCAGGTGGATCAAGGTCAAGGTCACAGCTCAAGGTCAATTGATAAATGATAAAGTATTTGAAGCAATGGTCAAAATTTTGTGGGCTTTACAGCATTTTTCAAGGAACAACAATGTATGATTTAGTTATATTGCTTTTATGTAAGCTGTAAGAATTTTGCATATTTGTTTAAATTTGAAGAGGAAGTTAGGAAAGGAGAACAGTATTTAGAATCATTTACGTTTCTTTGCCAGTGAGAACTGTTGGAACAACACTCAACACCGTGTACATGTAGACAGCTATGTGGTTAGGTACACATGTCCTAAAGGTACCCTTTGGACCAAGGATAATATAACAAACTATACAAATGGCACATATAATGAAGGTATGATATCTTTTGATATGATGTATAATACATGTAGACAGCTATGTGCTTAGGCACACTTGTCCTAAGGGTACAACATGGACTAAGGAAAATATTACATACTATAAAAATAGCACATATAATGAAGGTATGATATCTTTAATTATTATGTTTAGTACATCTTGACAAATATGTGGTTAGATATACATTTGTCTTTGTCCTAAAGGTATACATGTATTTTGGACCAAAGACAATATAACTAACTATGCAAATGGCACATATGATGAAGGTATGATCTCTATATTTATTTTAAGTTAATGTAAAACTTGGACCAAGGGTCCAAATACACTTTATACAAATTGCACATATTGATTGCTTAGTACAAAAAAGTTGTAACTGCCCATATAGTCATCGATATGATGTGCTGTTAACAAAGTTGATTTTGTGGTTAAGAATAGTTTTTCATATCTTAACAGTACTTCCTAGACCAAGGATTATCAATATTTTACAAATGGTACCTATAATGAAAGATTTATAGGGTTAGCTAGTTTCTATGATTATATAGTCACTTCAGAGGCCAATAGGAAACATTTAAAGATCAGGATGCTTAATTCAGAATTGTTCAAGAATAGGCAGAGTATTTGAGGAACTGGGATCTTTCGAGGAGGGCATAGGTACAAATAAGTGGGGGTAACTGCATCTAAAATCTTTATTTATATATCAAAAACTCTTTCGGGTGCTTATTTGAATAGTCTCGTCAAGACAATTCAAATGAGTACCAACAAGATAGGGTATGTGCAAAAACCAGTTGGGGCTTTATTGATTTCACCATGTCTGTCTGTCTGTCCATCCCTCCATTCATCCGTTCATCCATCCATCAGTCTGTAGACCTTTTAGTTTCTGGACTCTAACTCAAGAACCAAGCCACCTAGAATCATGAAACTTCATACAAAAGCTGCTTATGACTGAAGGAAGTGCCCCATTGTTTTTGGTTCACATAGGTCAAAGGTCAAGGTCACAGTCAGCCTTGTTCAATTGACAAAGCGGTTTTAAGGGGTATTTGTCTGCTTTGCAACAGATCTAGTTCAAATTTGAAATCCAAAATACCCCCTCTATCTGTAGGTCTGGTGTAGGGTATCAGTAAATTTTCTAACCTTGAAGAGTAATACAGCCTTCCTGTGACTAATTGTTCAGCACTGGCCCATTCAGCTCCTCTAAAGTATTACATGTATTTTGGTAAGTTTTATTAGCTCACCTGAGCACGAAGTGCTCAAGGTGAGCTATTGGGATCGTAGAATGTCCGTCGTCCGTCGTCAGTCGTGCGTTGTCCGTCATGCGTCGTCCGTCGTCCACAATTTCTTTAAACATCTTCTCCTCCTTAACCAGTGGGCCAATCTTGATGAAACTTGGGAGGGATGTTCCTTGGGTGAAGCTCTACCAAAGTTGTTCAAATAAATGAAATCCACCCTTAACTTTCCCTTTACCCTTAACAAAAAGGGTGAAAAAATGAAAATCTTCAAAAATCTTCTTCTCTGAAACCAGAAGGCAGACAGCTTTCATATTTGGTATGTAGCATCATCTAGTGGACCTCTACCAAATTTGTTCATATCAAGACCCTGGGGTCATGTTTGGGCTTTGCCCGGGCCCAACCCGTTTTACATAGAATCAAAGAGCGAAAATCTTTAAAAATCTTCTTCTCTGCAACCAGATGGCAGACAGCTTTAATATTTGGTGTGTAGCATCACCTAGTGGGTCTCTACAAAGTTTGTTCATATCAAGACCCTTGGGTCATATTTGGGCTTTGCACGGGTGCATCCCTTTATCTCTTATGAGCACGAAGGGTAAACAAATGAAAATCTTCAAAAATCTTCTTCTATGAAACCAGAAGGCAGACAGCTTTCATATTTGGTATGTAGCATCATCTAGTGGACCTCTACCAAGTTTGTTCATATCAAGACCCTAGGATCATAATTGGGCTCCACCTGGGCGCAACCCTTTTTACATAGAATCAAAGAGCAAAAATCTTTTAAAATCTTCTTTAATCAAAACCAGAGGGCACACTGCTTTCATTTTTGGTATGTAGCATCATCTTGTGGGCCCCTACCAAGTTTGTTCATATCAAGACCCTTGGGTCATATTTGGGCTCCAACCGGGCGCATCCCTTTCAGCTCATCTGAGCACGATGGGTGAAAATGGGAAAACCTTCAAAAATCTTCTTCTCTGAAACCAGAAGGCAGACAGCTTTCATATTTAGAATGTAGCATCATCTTATGGACCTCTTCCAAGTTTGTTCATATCAAGACCCTGGGGTCACTTTTTGGGTCTACCCGGGAGCATCCCTTTTTACATAGAATCATAGAGCAAATAGGCATATCTGTCTTGCTCTTCGCAGAAAACGTTCTATGGTATTGATCTTAGGCAATTATCTTCTTTTTGACATCTGCCTATCTAATTAATGTGATGTCCCAGGGGTCATAGAGACTCAGGTGAGCGATCTAGGACCATCTTGGTCCTCTTGTTGTATAAAAATAATGTAGTTGCTAGATTCAACAAATTTAATTAACAAAAAGCTTACAAAACCAATATCATCATCTTCTTTTCAGTTGCATCATTACTATTTGGGACCCTAGAAGATGCAGTTACATTCCTGTTTTCACGAGATACTCATTATGAGTTTAACTATCCATCACTATTCTCTGCGCTTCCATTCTACTTTATTGCTGTATCCTGGGCATGTAGTACATCTGTGGCATGTGGAGCTCTTGTCCCTATGTTGTGAGTAGCATCTTATCTTAACTCAAAGACTGTTAGTTATTTATCTTTACTTTTATGTTCCTGAGTTGAAAGATTGGGAGCATATTTCTTTACAGTTAGTAATCTGTCAGTCTGTCTGCCTGTTAAGTACTGTAAGTCTAATTTTAAAAGACAAAATATTCACATTTTGTATGTTAGTAGATCTCATTGATAATTATCGGCAAATCACAAGGTCAAGGTTTTTTAGCTCACCTGAGCACGAAGTGCTCAAGGTGAGCTTTTGTGGTCGTGTGATGTCCGTCGTCCGTCGTCCGTCGTGCGTCGTGTGTCGTGTGTCGTCAACATTTACCTTGTAGACACTCTAGAGGCCACATTTTTTGCCCAATCAACCTGAAATTTGGTCAGAATGATTGTCTTGATGAAATCTCGGACAAGTTCGAAATTGGGTCAAGTGGGGTCAAAAATGAGGTCACGGGGTCAAATCTTAGAAAAACCTTGTAGACACTCTAGAGGCCACTTTTTTTGCCCAATCAACCTGAAATTTGGTCAGAATGATTGTCTTGATGAAATCTCCGACAAGTTCGAAATTGGGTCAAGTGGGGTCAAAAATGAGGTCACAGGGTCAATTCTTAGAAAAACCTTGTAGACACTCTAGAGGCCACATTTTTTGCCCAATCAACCTGAAATTTGGTCAGTATGATCATCTTGATGAAATCTGGGACAGGTTCGAAATTGGCTCAAGTGGGGTCAAAAAAGAGGTCAAGGGGTCAAATTTTAGAAAAACCTTGTAGACACTCTAGAAGCCATATTTTTTGCCCAATCCACCTGAAATTTGGTCAGAATTACTGTTTTGATGAAATCTCGGACAAGTTCGAAATTGGGTCAAGTGGGGTCAAAAATGAGGTCACGGGGTCAGTTCTTAGAAAAGCCTTGTAGACACTCTAGAAGCCATATTTTTTGCCTGATCAACCGGAAAATTGGTCAGAATGATCATCTTGATAAAATCTAGGTCAATTTTGAAATTGGGTCAAGTGGGGTCAAAAATGAGGTCACGGGGTCAAATCTTAGAAAAACCTTGTAAGCAGTGTAGAGGCATCATTTTTGCCCAATCGACCTGAAATTTGGTAAGAATTCTTCATCCTTTCTAAATCTATTTTAAACTATTTTCGACAGTTCATTCAGGTGAGCGATTTAGGGCCACTATGGCCCTCTTGTTTGACATCAATGTCATTTTCATGGCTCAGTGCAAAACAGTTGTAACTGCCTATAAACATATAGGCAGTTACAACTGTTTCACACTGAGCCATTGATTTATCAACTGTAAAACTTCTGAAAAACTTAAAAATCTTAATTACTGTAAAAATATTTAAGGTTCGAGGCTCACATTTAGTTTGACAGTAAAGGATGTACATTTCAATTGACACAGGATGATAGGAGCTGTTTACGGTCGTATTGTTGGTCGACTGATGGTAGAAATGTTTGGTGTACATGAATCAGGATATTGGGAATGGATGGATCCTGGCGCATTTGCCCTTATAGGGGCGGCATCATTCTTTGGTGGTGTTACACGCTTGACCCTTGCCACAACTGTCATTATGGTAAGATCTGTTTGATTTTTTTTTCACCTATTGATGGGTAAGTAAAAATATTTTGCACATAAATATTTAGGAATTTTTTAAGGTGAATAATCAGATGATATTGAATGAGTGGTTGCTGAATACAAATAAGTCATCTATAAACAGATAAAAACGATGCAAAATGATAAAGAGTTACCGGTAAATGAATTTGAATTCTTTGAGTACAGATTCAATATTCTATTTAGGATATGACCTAAATTTTGGGGATAACTCAGAAATTCAACAAATTTATCAATTCAAATTATTCCGCAAAAAGTATAATACTGTTTGTAAAATCACATCAGAAAATAAATTGTGACATCATTTTCACAAAGAAAAAATCAATAATTCCAGATGGAGCTGACCAATGATGTACAAGTTTTACTGCCTGTGATGGTTGGAGTAATGGTAGCCAAATGGGTGGGGGACTTTTTCACACATCCTATCTATCACGCTCTACTGGAACTCAAGTGTATTCCATTCTTGGATCCTGAACCTAGAGTCACCATTGATAAAAAAGAGTGAGTACTCTCTTTTTTGTTGTTTCTATCTTTTGTGTCATGGGTGATTTTCATCACTTTATAAAAAAGAATTAATTATAGATTTTGAGGAACAATTTACAACTAATGGTTGATGTGGTGTGATTTTACTTACTGCTAAGATAATTTATTAACATTTTAATAATAAACCAATTTTTACTCAATCCATTCTTTTGGAGCACTAAAGAAAATTAGTGAAAACTTTATGAGAGTACGGATACAACATAATTTCTCCTTACTTTCAAGGTTTTCTATCCTAAATGACACTTCTTTTTCAAATGTGAAATGTCCTCTGCAACTTCTTTTTATTTAGACCAGTCTGAAAACTGATATGTAATTTAGAAATACAGTAAAACCTGTGTTAAGAGACCGCTTAGGTATCAACCAAAAAGCAGTCGCTTATGGAAATGGTCGTCTAATACAATTTTTCGTGATACATAACATGGGTCATTTTTGTAACATAAATAGATTGTTACTTGAGACTATATTATCCCTATGATGATTGAATCCATTAGAATTGTCTCATAAAGACGATTCTAATGGGTTTGAACAACATAAAATCCAGTTATAAATACTTTATCTTTAAAGAATGTCTGCTATTTCTTAGATCTTGCTTACAATGCAGTGACTTTTTATAATGGTTGTATAATATAATTGGTGGTTGCTTGAGCAATATCGACTGTACGTGGAAGAGTGTTGAGGATATTCTTATCATTCGTTTGAGATAGACTCTTTTATGGAACAAATGGTTAACATAATAAAATTTTTGCTAACAGTTTTACTAAATGGCTTTATTAGATATCTTGAAAATAATATACCATTTATGTACCTCTACAGGTATAATCAATTAAAACAGTTCTGTTTCAGACATCCAGATGTTCAAAGCCATATGTAAGTGATTTATATTGCATGTATAGTAGTAGTCCCAGGATAGTAGAATATGTAGTTCATCTTTATTCTTATCTTATCTTGTCTGCACATATCTTTGCTCAAGATGTTTGCATGCATTAGATACCCTAGATGTGTTTTGTTTATAAAATGATATTATTTTAGCCTTTCATATTATTAGCTCACCTGAGCACAAAGTGCTCAAGGTGAGCTATTGTGATCGTACCATGTCCGGCGTCAGTCGTCCATCATCCACAATTTCTTTAAACATCTTCTCCTCCTAAACCTGTGGGCCAATCTTGATGAAACTTTGCAGGGATGTTCCTTGGGTCAAGCTCTACCAAAGTTGTTCAAATAAATGGAATCCACCCTTAATTTTTCCTTTACCCTGAACAAAAAGGGTGAAAATAGGAAAATCTTCAAAAATCTTCTCCTCTGAAATCAGAAGGCAGACAGCTTTTATTTGGTTTGTAGCATCATCTAGTGTACCTCTACTAAGTTTGTCCATATCAAGACCCTGGGGTCACATTTGGGCTCCACCCGGGTGCATCTCTTTTTACATAGAATCAAAGAGCAAAAAGTCATATCTGTCTTGCTCTTGGCTGAAAAAATTCCATGGTATTGATCTTAGGTAGAAATTATCTCATCGTTGACATCTGCTTATATAATTAATGTGATGTCTCAGGGATCAAAGAGACTAAGGTGAGCGATCTAGGACCATCATGGTCCCCTTATTAAGCTCCTCTTACACTATTATCATGGCATTGGGTTTGTTGTTTGTCCATCCATCATGCTATTAACTTTTTCTTTAAAAGATTCTCCCCAAAATTGATGAAAATGAATTTCAACTAAAGTTGTAAATTTGGATAAATTATGTCATAGGTACAGTCTCAGGACAAACCCTGATTTTGCAAATACTGAGCCTGTATATGACATTACCAACAATTTTAAAAAAAGGCATCCAGCAAAGACTCTCGCTAGCCTGTGCATCCGCACAGTCTGTCCAGACTCTTCACTTTGTGCTGTATAGATAGATAGGGTCTCAAAGTATCTGTAGACAGACAGGCAATCTTCTAGTTGCACTATGTGAGTGTCTAGGCTGCTTTATGTTTCCAACTCAGCCACATGTCAAATTACTCAGGGATCAACACTAACACCAATCCTCGGGTTGTGACCTGTGGATTTTAGGAAGGACTACTTAAAGTTGCATGTTGTAGGTCCTTTGAAGCAATAACCATATTATATCAAATCTTTCCTGTGTTTTAATAAGAAAATACCTTTCAAGTACTAAACTTTTCATTTAAACTATGGAAAACACTGTTGAAAAAGAAGAAATTGCTTGTCACAAGCAATTCCTTAATTACCCGCTTTGTTTTCCTTTCATTTTACTCCTTAAAAGCCATTCTCTGTAAGCACTTACACTTTTTTGGCACGCATAAGAACAGATTTTGCCCAAACTTGCACAAGTTGATCCCCATATAAGATCATTACAAAATATATCACTCATTAGGAAATGGGTGCTATGTTGCCATAGAAACAGGTCATAGAAAGTTATAATTTTGCAAAAATGCCAAATTTCAGATCCAAATTTCAGATTTTTGCAGTGTATATGAGGAAAGAAATTGTTTAAAACAAATAGATTAGGTGTTCTAGTTATCAAAACATTAAAAATCCCATGGGGTACATATCCTAAATTTTTCACAATTCTCGATTGAAAATTGCATACTCTTAAAAATGGCCATAATATGCATGAACTATCCCTGTTTTCAGGAGGTTACAATAATTCAATGCAGAAGATTTTATAGTACATGTCCATATTTATTGAAAGATAAATTTATAAATATTCCTTTAATAATCAGAATACATTGTTTTCATGTGGTATAATTTTAGAATTATAATTTGAAAAAATGGTGTAATTTCTTAAATTTAGTCTTGTAGTCTATTTTAGAGTTACTTCCCTTTGATCCCATAGCAACAATCCAAAATGGCGGATAGAAATAACTAAATGTGCAGTCAATATTTGCAATTATTAATTCATTCTGTTAACAATTTAGCTAACTTAAAATTGTAAACTTATTATTGTTATTTATTTAAGAAATTTTTTTTTTTTTTTATATAAGCTATTTTAAACTGAAGCTACAAGAAAAGGGACATTCCTTGATTTTGTTGTTTTACATACATTCAAAATTAAATAAGAAAAGAATTGGGTACCATAAAAACATTGTCAACCATATGCAGCATGTAAAAGCTCACTGTGTTAATTCAAGACATTTACAAGGCTCAAACCATGTTCAAAGTATTTATGAAGGGCCATAGAGTCATTATACATAAGAATAGGATTTATTTATGTGGTTTCATATGCAGGGGATTTCCATCGGATGGGATTGTTTTCTAACTCAACACTTGAAATACATCTAGGTAGTGGGAATTACAAATTCATATAGTATCCAAAACACTATATTAGTTATTTTGTCACAAAAATATGACAATAATCTGTTTCTCTGATGCCTATCTTCCTTTTTGACAAACGAAAAAAGTTTATCTTGACTGGTTTTTTATCTCTTTTTCAAAAAATTGTGCAAAAATGGTTAACAAATGACCTTGACCTTAAGTGAAAGACTTCTGGCTGATTATCATTGATGACATCTATATACCTACCTAACATAAATATCAAAAACTACAGTCATATTGAGAATATAATGTGTTTTTACGAAGAAGATACATAGAAAATACTAAAATTATAACTTGACGGTGCCTGTCTGGTTACCATAGTAACCACCTTTACACACAAAATCCCAATAATTTTTTTCTTTTTTATGATAGAGGGATGGTTGATTTATTCTTTAGTAGGTACACATAATTTCAAACTTGCTGCATTTTTTCAAAAATGCTTCCAGAAATTGTCAAAATATGACATTTTCAAAAAATGTCTTACCCCACCCACCTAAATATGGTCAAGCATCGAAAATAACAAATAATTGAAATAAATTAAAAAAGTGCAAATGATAGAGTAAAGATAAAACAATTTATAAGAGATAGATTATTTTTTGTAAACCTTTTAGTAAGCAAGATAACAATGCTCGAAAAATGCCTATTTTCATGCTTATATTTGCCATTTTTTATCAAAAAACTTTTAGATTGGTTTCCATGGCAACCTAAAAACAAATTGACAAAAAAACTATTATTTACTCATAAGGGCAATAAAGTCTGATAATCAAACAAGTTTCAGGTAAATCCGAGACATGGCGTGCCACACTCACTATGTAAAAGTGTAAATGCTTACAGAGAATGGCTTTTAATTGCTAAGAAATAAGCATTGCTTTTCTGGGGGGACCTCTTTTCATCAGGGAACACCTGTTTGTTTTAGAGCTAACAAGTCCTACAGGCCAGTGGCAAAAATAAGTTGATGTCAAACCCTTTTGATGGAAATATAAAGCAAAGACTCATATTGGTTCTGGGCAACAAAAATATTCTAGAAGTATATACAGTTTTATTCGAGCTGTAGACATGTGCTATATTTTGGTTGCAGTATTACCACATCAATATTCTAAATGAGCTTGATATCATTTAGCAATGTGACCCTGGTATTATTTAATTTTTTCATAGCTATAACCAAATTAAGTAGATTTACACACATAAAATTTAAAGATAGAGATTTTTAAATTTTGAAATGAATTTTTCAGGAATAATGTGTTAATATATGTCTTTCTGCAAACTTCTATATATCAGGCTAGAAATCTTATATAGGACTACTGTTTATTTAAGTATAAGACCAATTTTTCTTTTTATATCAAGTCTCCTTACAGTGAGTAAGACAAAGTCATTACTATGCCAAGTTGGTGTATGTACACAGAGTGTGTGAGTGCATTAGTCTGTCTGTGAGTCTGATTTTGTCTGGACATAAATATATATAATACATACTAATTTTTGTATGAAAAAAAGTATATTTCAAGGTTAGGGGAATTGATAATTATCGAGGCTCTAACAAGACAATTATCAATTAGCACAACCGAGTTAGATATTTTTTTGTACAATACACTAAGTGTGTATCATATTTATCTTTTTACCTCTATTTGCCTTGTTTTTGTCAAATGTTTATAACAAAAATGCAATTTTCTAAAAATGACCACATTGTGTAATTGTTCTAACAATATCCATGTGATATTATAAAAAATATCATATGGGATGCTATGATATGGATAATTGTATAGTAATAAGATAAACTACATTATGGATGGATTCCAAATAAATTCACACAATTGTTTCCCACAATGAGTTGAGGTGCTAATTGAAAGAATTTCTTCTGTATTTAAAGATAAAAGTCAAAGTTACTGTCAATTTTTCAAATGTGTTTCAACAATACATGTATAAGATTCAATAATAAACAATTTTTCGAAAAGAATGTCCAAATTTTCAGAGATTTTCGGTCCATGGGCTATGATGGTTACTCATTTGATTTAGTTGCTTAAAAGGAGCCATTGCTCGAGCAGTATCAACTATTTACAAAAGCAGGGCTAAATCTTTCAAAGTACTGAGTTTATAAGTACTGCTACATGAGCTTAGCATAAGGTTTTCCATAAAAATATATTGTTAAGCCACCAGAAAGCATTAAAAAAACCCAACTTTTGTTGGTACTGGTTCCAAGTTGAATAAAGTTACTCCCTAAACACATTTCCTTGGCTCATTAACATATAGACAGTTACAATTGTTTTGCACTGAGCCATCGATTCGCAAAATACCTGTATTAAATACAAAATGAAGAACTAAGTTGCTATTTTGACTTTGTTTTGGTGTAAAGATATACTTTGTAAATAGATATCATTTGATTATATCTTGCTTATTTTCTTTGTAGACTGGATCTGGAGTTGTTCACCGCAAGAGATATAATGACTAAACCTGTGATCACTGTACAGACCAATGAGCTGGTTTCTGTATTGGCCGAGCTTCTAGTCTATAACTCAAATGGAGGGTTTCCAGTTGTCAAAAAGGGCAATGATGATGAGGAACATTTCTATGGTCTAATAACAAGGTAGGAAAATAGAATAGATATAAGATAAACAATAGTTTACTGTAAGATTGATATTTTGGATTGGGTGATTGAAAAATAAAAGCTGAAATTTATTGATCTTGCACAAAAAACAAATGATGATTTAATTTCCTAGATGGAAAAATGAGATGGAATGTGAATAGGATAAATCCAATTAAAGCCCCTCCTTTTGCAAGTTATAGCCTTACTATGTTACTAGGGCGTTCTTATATTATAATGTGCTCTACTATAAAATCAAATATGGTGAATAAAAATGATCAATCAATCAAGAAATTTTGATAAACTACCCAAAAAGCACCAAAGAAACAGTATTTCTTTAGTGCTTTTTGGTGGTTTATCAAGAAATAACGATGGATTATGTCTATTATCAACCATTCAATAGTGGAGTACCAAGCATGGTAGGGGGTGCTTCTCTTTACATTATGTGATTTTTGAATTGAAAAAGTTGTGGATGTGTTATAGGTTAGAGTTGACTGTGATATTGATGATTGAGGATTTGTTTGTACCATCACCATAGAATTTCAATGAGAAATAAAGATTTTAGACTGGCATTACGGCCTCTTACCTGTACCCCTGCTTACAGTCTATGATTTTGGAAATTAACAAGTTGTGAATGTGTTATAGGTTAGAGTTGACTGTGATACTGATGAATGAAGATTTGTTTGTGCCATCAGACAGTGTAGATCCAGACTGTGATGATGATGATGTAGAGGAACCAACATGGATTGAATTCCATCAGGTAAAAACAATATAAAATCTGCTTGAATTTACCCAGGATTTTTATGCACTTGCATCTGGGCCAAATTGTCCTACCCTGTCTGTTTGTCAAAAAACACAAACTTTAACATTGGCCATTACTTTAGATGGTAAGATGGTAAGTGATAGAGCCTTCATATTTCATATGATGATTGCTCGGGACAAGATCTTTCTGGTGGTATCAAGATCAAGGTCATCAGTCAGGGTTAAGGTAAATTTTTTCATAGTTCCGCAAAATTTTATAACATTGCGATCTTTCACAATTTTGACCGAGGTTTCCTAATGAAATTCATTAGGAAACCTCTGTTAATATTGTTAAAGTTCATTACTTTCAAAACATTGCATAACTATTATGGTAATAATAACAATAAGTATGTATTATATATGTATAATTTCAGTTAAATATCCACAAATTAGAGAGACCTCAAGAGACAACTGAGAAACTCCACAAATATATAGATGATCCAAAATATAGAAGCTTAGCCATAAATTTGGTAAATACTTTATGATATTTCTGTTCATGTATTATTAGTTCACCTGAGCACAACATGCTTGGAGGAGCTTTTAGGATCACCCTGAGCCTGTCATCTGTCAAGTGTCGTCCGTTGTCAACAAGCTTAAAAATCTTCTTCTTCTCCTGAACCACTGGGCCTCTTTCAATGCAACTTCACCAGAATGTTCCTCTGGTGACCCTTTTCAAAAATTGTGCGCGAAATTTTGATTGGTCCATAAATATGGGCATGGCATTTTTTCACTTTGAAATCTTTGATCAAAATATCCTCCTGAACCACAGGGTCAATTTCAATGAAACTTTACCAGAATGTTCCTTGGTTGACCCTTTTCAAAAATTTTGATTGGCCCATGAATATGGGTGTGGCAGGGCAGGGATTTTGAGCCCAAAATCTTTGAAAGGCATCACCTCCTGAACGACTGGGGTTTTCAATAAATCTTTACCAAAATGTTCCTTGTGTGCCCCATTTCAAAATTGTTTCTAAAATTTTGATTGGCCCATAATTATGGGGTTGGCAGGGCGGGGCTTATTTTGAGACCAAAATCTTTTGAAGACGTCTTCTCCAGAAACCACTGGGCAGATTTCAATGAAACTTTACTAGAATGTTTCTTGGGCGACCCTTCTCAAAAATTGTGCTCGAAAATTTGATTGGTCAATAAATATGGGCGTGGCAGGGCAGGGCTAATTTTGAAACCAAAATCTTTGACAGGCATCTTCTCCTCAACAACAGGGCTGATTTCAATGAAACTTTACCAAATTTTCCTTGGGTGACCCTTTTAAAAATGTTCATGAAATTTTGATTGGCCCTTAAATATTGGCATGGCAGATGGGGCTTATTTTGAGCCCGAAATCTTTGAAGACATCTCCTCCTGAACCACTGGGCCAATTTCAATAAAACTTTACCAGAATTTTCTTTTGGTAACCCTTTTTAAAGCTTGTTTGCAAATTTCGATCGGCCAATAATTATGGGTGTGGCAGGGTGGGGTTTTTGAGCCCGAAATCTTTGAATGACATCTCATTCAGAACAACTGGGCCGATTTCAATGAAATTTTACCAGAATGTTTCTTTTATGAACCTTTTCTAAAATACTTAATGAAATTTTGATTGGTCCATAAGTATGGGCATGACAGGGCAGGCTTATTTTGAGTCTTCTTAGAAATATGGTTGGGCAGGGTCTATTTTTACCTTTAAATTCTTGTAATAATTAAGGCGAATGTGAATGAAACTTTGCCAGCAAGATAATTGCACAAGATCCACTGAACCAATAAAGTTCAGGTGAGTGGTTTGGGGCCATTCTGGTCCTCTTGTTTTTGCTGTTCAAAATACAATTGGCAAGAATAAATGTTCTGGTTTGTATAAAATCTACTATGGAATAGATTTATTTCACCTTATGAAATCAGTAACTTATTTTAGATTGGCTGATAATAAAATGATCGTAGGGCATTGCACAGTTTAAAATGAAAATTGATATTCTACAGGAAATAAAGCATTCCTAAAATAAAAAAAAGAATAGAATAGAAAATTGAAAAATAAAAGATTTAAATTGAAACTTGTCTCAAAAGATTTTCCAAGTAATACTTATACTCAGAGTTAATATTCTCAAATGAAAACAACAACAACAAAATCTATGCACTTTTCCAAATCATGACAATATGCTATGAACATCTGAAGTTTTGAATTATCCTATATTACAGAAGCCATATATCAACCAATCAGCATTACCTATTCCTGAGAAATTCTCACTTAAGCGTACATATGTCATATTTCGTACACTTGGACTCCGTCATTTAACAGTAATCGACGAAAAGAACATTGTGAAAGGAATTATTACTCGTAAGGACCTGATGGGATTTGCATTACAAGAGAGATTATCAGAGAAAGTGGTGAAGAACAAGTGCCAACATTATAGTGGAAGCTCTAGAGTTGAACTAGAACAAGTCGATGTAACAGCTTAGTTGGTGGGTTGTCAAATGGTGGCCAACTTTAACCTTTCCTGTTTTTTAGCTCCACTGGCTGAAAGGCCAGCGGGCAATTGTCATGACAGGGTGTCTGTTTGTCTGTGTGTCCGTGCGTCCATCTGTACGTAAACTTTTATTTTAAAAATCTTCTCCTCATAAAGTACTGGATGGATTCCAATCAAATTTCACAGGAATGTTCCTTGGGTGACCCTGTATCAGATTCCTTCAAAGAATTTTGAAAATCATAGCTGTAGTAGGAGTGGCTAATTTCCATATATGGTAATAGGTGGCTTTTCTCAGAAAATAATTGATGGATACAAACCAAACTTCTGTGAATTATCCTTGAGTGACCCTCTATCAGTCTACAAAAAATTATTGTAATCAGATGAAAAATGTGTGTTTTATGGGAGGAGGTCATTTCTCTATATGTTATATAGTGGAAACTTTGAAAATCATTTTCTCAGAACCTAACTAATGGATAACAACCAAATTTCATTTGAATGATTCTTTAGTGATCCTTTACAAATAAATTAATATATATTGTGATCAGATAATAAATAAGTGTTTTATAGGCGGAGGTCATTTCTCTACATGTTATTTAGTGAAAAATTTGAAAATCATTTTCTCAGAATCTATCTGATGGATATCAACCGAATTTCACTGGATTTATTCTTTAATGATCCTTTATCAGTCTGCAAAAAATTATTGTGATCAGATGCAAAATATATATTTTATTGTCAGGGTCATTTCTTTTGATATGTTATATGGTGTGATATCCAATATAGGGTAAAACAAACTTTTTTCAAAGACAGATGGATTTCAACCAAATATCATGGGGATTTTATTTCTTTGAAGTTATATCAGGCTTCAAAATATATTTGATTAGATGAAAAGCATGCTTTTTATTGTCGGAGAACATCTCAACATATAAGGTGAATATTTGATCACCTAAATGATTATTTTTTTAGACTCATTAAATTTAATAGGTGTAAAGATTGTAGGTTAGAAGAAACATAAGCTTTGTTGGAATCCAAATGTGTAGAAACATTAGGTAAAATAGGGAGCCTGAGATACCCCCTGAGAGTAACTGGTCAGTTTAGTTGAACGAAGGATGACTGCACAAACAGAACAAGTGTTGTAAAGTGGCCTTCTGAGGTTCAGAGTGGGGAAGAAAGAGCTGAGTTGACTGCACTCTAATGCATTGGACAGATTAATATATTGGATTTAATATTTAACTTCTTATTATCATTAGTTAGAATTTTGTTTTGATGACAAAAAATGATTGTGAAGTAACACCCTTATAGTGGTGTTTAATTAAAAGCGGAAAGATCTACAATTAGAATTTTGTGGACAAAGTACCAGTATATTGTGTAGTAACCTTCGGTTAGTGTTGAAATTGTTATTTTTGGATTTTAATTAAATTTCACTGGAATGCTCCTTGTTTTATACAGCCTTATCATCCTCTAATAATCATTATCAGGATATTCAGGCCTGTGGAGCGAATCAGGCACTCAAGCGCCTCTAGTTTTGAAATTTTACACTGGCCCAAATGGAAAGAAGTTGTAAATGACAATGCTGAGTGGATGAAATTTAAAAAAAAAAGCACATACCATCAATTAGACATATATCATATCACAAAGGATCCAGCAGCAGGAAATATTAAGATAAATTATGGCCTTGTTCTAAAGATATATCTTATCACAATTTATTGTCAGGGAACATATTATGAACTTTGAACTTTATTATGAACTTTGAAATTTATTCATTCTGAGATTTTAATTTGAAGGGTTTTGTTTCTTATGAACTCTCCTGTCTAAAGGCCACTGAGCTATTATCATGGCCATGTGTTTGTTATGTGTTCATACATCTACTGTGAGAACATCTTTTAGATTTAAGTTTTAATTCAAATGATGTCATCGAGAGATACTCCTCAGATCACACCCTAAATCTACAGGATTGGTTCTTAGGTTTCTTACATTTTCATTCTAGAATAATGGTCCATGAAGTAATATAGTCACCATTGATATCAAAGTAATAAATGTCTTAAAAAGGCTAAAATTGCTAATTTGATTCCACTGATGTTGGAAGTATTTGGATGAAGACTTTCAAATTTCTTGAACTGGTTTTACGAGGGTTGTCCCAGGAATTCGTGAACTTTTGCGATAACTTATATATCAGACGTCCGATGAAACTGAAACTTAGAAGTAATGTGAATTGATTATTTTTCTTTATTCAGGTGTAATTACAGAGAGCTATTTCCAATACTCGTGCAAATATAAATTTAAACGAAACACCAGTAAATGGATGTCGGCGCACGCTGTCAACGTCGTTTATAATATGCAAAACGCCGTTTCAAAACTGATTCAATTCTTCTCAAAGTAGCGTCCTTACCGGCCTTATGGACTTGTTTCAAAGAAAGGACCTTTTGTTAAAGTCATTTTTCAAAGCAATGTTGATAAAGACCTTTGTTGTGCATTAAATAAAATATTTGATTAGAAAAGAAAAAAATAAACTTTTTCTCAATCATTTGCGTAGATACGCAAAATAGTATTTTTTAGAGTGAGTAAGGTAAATGTAAGGCAATACATGTAAGGTAAGGTAAATATTCTTTTCATAACCTATCGTTATATTTTAAGACATTTCATTAAAAAGGAACTTTTACTGTATTATACTCGCATGAATTAGATATTTGGATTTTTTTTGAATATCTTAGTATAAAACTACCATAACCTTCATCGAGATAGACTACAGAAATCTGAGATTTGGTTGGCACCGTTTCCAAATCTCTGCTGATGCCGAAAATGTATGCATATATCTTTAAAGTCTCGATACCTATCGTTTACTGGCTCGACTCGTGATCAAGACATACCAAACAATACACTTCCGATTTAATTATTCTTAGTTGCTGTTTATCTCATCAGGCGCTCTGATTGACGTTGGTCTAAAACGTCTTTATGCCCTTTTCGACGCTCCTCGCATTGGTTCTCCCTAACTCGACCTTTTTTCCTACTGTCCTTTAGTCAGTTTCAATTTCATATCTCTTTTATCCGAGATAAACCAGTGTGAAACACATACAGTTGTGGTCATTCCCAATTTCGAATTTTCTTATGGTCTATATAGTCTTATTTTTCGATCCACACCTAATTATGAACTATTTTTTGCGCCGGGCGTTCCGTTGACGTCGCCATTTTCACGCCGTTTGAATTGTACTCGGACATAAGAAAACTTCATATATACGCACAACATGATGTCATTTGTATGAAAGCGCACATGCGTGAACTCAAACGTTCCTTGCTTTCAACGATGTTAGTTTTGTATCAAACTCTTCGTGAATATTGAAATAAATAACGTTCAAACAACTACCAAATATTATTTATAGGTAACAAATTTGGAGTCCGCCGACCTCCCCTACCCAGCGTATCTTTTACAGCCGTATTTCTGAATATGAACATATTTAAACCGTTAAACCTTTACCACTTTATTGCAAATTAACCTATGTTATAAACTCAAGAGTTTTACTTAAATCGGATGCTGGGATTTTGAATAATTGAAAAAGTTCACGAATTTCTGGGACAAACCTCGTAATTCATCAAGTAACACCGCCTTTATGGGATGGCTTATCGTGTACAGACCGCATGAAGTTGGCAACTGTATATCATAAATTATGACTACTTTTTTGCTGGGATAGATAGGCATTTATTTTTGGATGGAAGAATTATGTGGCCTGAGGCTGATCTTCAAATCTGGTCTTTAGTTATTGGGCCGGTAATAGTTCTGCAACATTTTAGAACTCATGGTCTTTCTCGATGTTAACTGAAGATTCCTAATTAAATTATTAGGAAGGCTTGGTTCACCCTGTAAAAGTTGATGACTTCCAAAAAGTCTAGGAACTATTACGGGTCCACTACCTATTTTGACGTACAATTTCTCTAATGCCTGCGAAATCTTTTCTTTCCTAAGGGACAAAGATTTTGACATTTCATTGAAAAGTGTATTCTTCAACCTTTTTGAAATTTAACCATTCTACATTGAGACTTCTGCAAATTAATTTAGTAGAGCATAACATGCCCTTTTGAATATCTTGCCAATGTGTCTTTTTTATGCTACAATATCTGATTGTGCCAAAGCATTCATGACAAATTTTCTTTAGGTTTGTTGTAATCTTAAATAACCTGGGTTCTTTGAATTAAGAATAGTCTAAATTTTGTATGGTTAAGAAAAAACTTGATTTTTTCGAATGACAGTGTAATGAAACAAGTGTTTCAAGGGAGTCCATTTTAATGATGATAGTCACAAAAGGTGCCTTGACTATGAAATGGCATAGTGAATCAAAATGACCTGACTAAAGCAGGTGGAAAATACTCTTTTACTTTTAGATTGTGCCTAAATTTGTTTTGTCTGTTTGTATCATATTTTAAATATTTGAAATTTCTATTAAAGATTTTATTTCCTAAAGATATAGTTTCTGTTTCTTGTGTGTTAATAAATATGGTAAATATTCATCAAATAGAAATATTTTGGAGATAATTTTAGGGGGATTATTGGTTTGCCAATAGCCTCGAGGTCCTGGGCCCGTTTTACTAACCATCTTACGAAAATATTGATCGTAAGTCAAAATCACAAATCGTACCTGGTGTTTTCATCCATCTTTAGATTCTGCCTTGCAATTTCTCATTGGAATCGTCTTTAGAAGACGATTCTAAGGAGATATTGCAAGGCAGAATTCAATATTTAGGTACTACTTTAAGAGCAAATTTATTTTTGACTTACGCGAAAAATGATCGTAAGATGTTTAGTAAAACGGGCCCCTGGTGCCTTTAGTGCTTTGAAAAACTTGGAAGCCTATGTACAAAATTACTATTAATGACTTTGAAAATCACCACTTTAAATAGTCTGCCAATCAGACTAATTGTTTTACATTGTCCATCTGTTTGTCTTCCAAAGGCGACTAAAAAGGTTAACAATTGCCTATTGTCTAGCATCCCTGTTCAAGGTACATGTGTACAATACTTGAATTTACTATGATGATGGATATCCTTGATAAACACCTGGGACCCGTTTTTCTAAACTTCTTACGAAAAAAATTATTGTAAGTCAAAATCACAAATTGTACCTGGTGTTTTCACTCATTGTTAGGTTCTGCATTGCAATACCTCATTGGAATCGTCTTTAGAAGACGATTCCAATGAGATGATGCATGGCAGAATTCAACAATTAATTACTACTGTAGAAGCAACATGATCGTAAGATGTTTAGTAATACAGGCCCCTGCTAAAAACTTTCTATTTAAGATGAAGGTCATCAGTCAGGATCAAGGTCAAGTCAAACTTTGGGAAAACTTGACCAAATGGCTCAAGAATTCTGGTCATTTAAAGCTTATTAAAAAGTCATAGTGTATATTTAGTAAAAATATGTCACATTTATGTACAATATCAAGGTCCTCTGTCAAATTTAAGGCAACATCTTTCGAAAAATGCGCTGTAAAGGGCATTTGTTTTCACAAATACACCTTGTTTCCCACATTTTAAACACAATGTGATATTTGCATGCTTATTAATTTCGGGGGGAGGGGGGGGGTGTTTGCCCAAAGAATTATAGTTTGTGCAACAGACCCAGTTCAAAAGAATACATAAATCGAAGGGGCAGTGCAAAACTGGATCAGGATGCATGGAATGCGCTAGCTGACCAGGGCCGAACTTTTGTGAGATTTTCTAAATCTTGAATGCTAGGCTACCTTCATATATGGTTATTTTCTAGATTGCACCCGTGGTTGACCTCTACTATATTCAATCTCATTTTTAACCATGCTGAAACCGGAATATTCCTGTTTTGGCAGGAGGTGTAGACAAAAATAATTCAGCACATATATGCAGTATCATCATAGTCTATACCACCTGTGTTACATATTTAAACCAAAAGATTAAGAATCTAATTTTCAAAATAAATTTTGGCTAATGATCAGGGCATCGGGTGCTGTCAGTTCTTTGATTTTAATGTAATTTTGTACTAAAGAAACATTCACCATTACAAGGGTTATAAATCATTTTATAAAGACCTTATCAGAGGGGTCAGTGCAATACTATTGTAAGTGCCTATAATATTTATAGGCACTTACAATAGTGTTGGGCTAAACTCTCGATTTTTGGCTTGACTAATTACGTAGGCCCTTTACAGCGTTTCAAGAACGACTCCGTCCCTACCAACGTTATTTTTAAATGATTTATCATTGATTGATTTATTCTTTTTGTCAATGGTATTGTTCAAATTATTTATCTCTGGAAGAAGCCAGGTGATCTCGAGACACGTGACAGAGTTCCCAGAGATAAGAGATTCGAACCCACTTCTCTTATCGTGTGTCTGTTATGAGGCTAAGACGCGTGTCAAGTTGATAGTATTATAACTTTATCTTTATGTAACCCTCTATCACATTTAGTGTTTGACACCGGCATTATTTCTCATAATCGTTACCGGTAAAAAATTGCACATTTCCGTGTAATTCCGACCTTAAAGTATCTTAAAACAGGGAAGGTCTAGATAGTTTTCTTTTAAGCTTTTTCGGGGAAAAAGTGAGGTATTGTTACACATGTTCATAGCCTTAGCTTCTTGACAAACGTGTTGTCTTGAAAATTAGATAATTACTGAAAGCATTCGCTTGAAACTTGCAGTATATATTCATTAGCAAGGAGCAAACTTTCTTTCAAATTATGGCCCTTTTTACCAAAATATTTCATCTACTGCCCAGCATTAAAAAAATATAACATTTGGCGGTTGTGTTTTACGCTGTTTTTCACTAACTAATGATACATGTTTTCACGTATTTTCAAAATAAAAAATCATTACATTTTGATTTTCTTTTACAGTGATATGAATTGTTCTTAGTTTGAATATTTGTGACCCGTCACGCGAAAAGGGACCATCTGTGTAGTGCGTTTACTGTCGACCCTTGTCAGACCGGGCGGTTTGCGCAGACTGACTAGGGTCTAAACTTTTCGCACTTTGCTAATTTTCTGAATCTAGATAATCAATCTAGCTTCCAGGGAAAGAATCTTTGAAATGCGATCTCTGGCTTGCCTGTTCCAGATCCAATCTCTTCAAATGTTTATTTTACGAAGTTCCGAGATGGTCTCCTTTTGCGGGACGAGTCACATTTATCTAATTACGGAACATTCCTGCTGCTAACAAATCTTCGATAGACAGTATAGACTAAGTTCAGACTGCAAAACTTCTGACATTATCTTACCTCCCTATTTCCTATTTAAATTTTGTAGGAAAAACTGAATCCTTGGATGAAACTTGATTGAAGTGTCCCCAAATTTGCGATTTACCTTAAACAAAATTTAATGTTAGCAGAATTTAACTAGTGCTACCCAACCCCATAGTTTCGATGGTATTAAAAGACACCGTCACTAAAACGCACTTTGAGAACATCACAAGATATCGATAAAGATTTAACAAGATATAGGAATAGCCGAACTACTCAATCCATCTGCTGTCACATAAAGATAACGGTCATAATAGACCAAACAATTCATTTGTTTGTCCGAATTAGAAACCTAAATGTCACGAATATTTTCTTTATTGGTAAAAAACTAGAAAAATATCAAAGCAACGTATTTTCCATAGACGTATCTAAGACTTTGGAATTTCTACGCACTCAGAAGGCGACAACTAAAAAATAAATAGGATGAAGGCGAGATGTGGACTGTGATAAAAGACGCATGCCCTTCGTCCCTTTCTTTTTTATGAATTGAGCGTTGGTGAATAATAAAAACATCGTAACTACAGCTTGAATAAGCTGTAGTTTCGATGTTATGATCATTCATCAGCGATATTCAACAGATGGTTATTTCTTTTATGCACTAGCGTAAATTGCCTTTGGAAGTAACGCCCTTGTTCTCTTAGAAGATGGAACAATATTAGCCATAAGAAATAGTTTCACATAAAACTAAAACGGATAGATATTGACTAACCAACCCAACAAAATACGTTTAAGAGATGAAAAGAATTCCACAAAGTTTTATTTGTTTATTTTTTTTGTTGTTTTGTTTTTGATATTATTTGTTTTTTAGCTCACCTGATCTCGAAGTGCCCATGGCGACCTTTTGTGATCTAGCTGTGTCCGGAGTCTATCGTCCGTCCGTCAGCCATGTGTTAACATCTTGTGTACCATATTTATGCCTCAAATGTCTTGAAGCTAATTTCCATCAGTTCGTGGTCAATTTCGAAAAAGGGTCAAGTGGGGTCGAAAATGAGGACAATGGGTAACATCTCAGAAAAACCATGTGTGCCCTTTAGAGGAACCATTTTTGGCTCAAATGTCTTAAAACCATGCATTTCTTTGAAAATCTGCTGATAAAAAAAGTATTGACAACCAAACAAAATTTTACTTAGTCGTCAATAACTTTTTTATTAGGAGGTTTTCGAATGATATACCTCATCTTGCAAATTCCTGGCATTTTCCACAATCTCTGGATCAAAACATTTTCAAATCGGTCCAGTATTTACGGAATTATTGAAATATGTCGAAAAGAAAAATTGTCGTGATTCCCCGACTTGACCATTATCCCGTGCCTCACCTACTATGTTTACATTTAGGCCCATAAATTCTACCCTGCGTCTGGATCACCAAACAGTGCAAACAGTTTTCCAATTATATCCCGCTTTGCACGTAGGTGCACGTGCAAAGCGGGGTAAAATTGGAAAACTGTTGGCACCGTTTAGTGATTCTGAACGCAGGGCAGGTGTCACTTTTACAGAATGTTCCTCGCTTCCCTTTATATCAGGCAGCACTTTTGAAAAATCGCCCTTCACATTTTTTTCTGTTCACAGTTGCGGTATTGTGACAACAGGTTTTGTTTGTTTGAATGGGGTTAAACGACACTTTTAAGGTAGTAGACTCATAATAGTTTCGCAACATTTTGAACCACATATTCTTTCACAATGTTAACCTAGGTATCCTAATGAAAATCATTAAGAAACCTAGGTTAACACCGGAGACGTTGCAAAACAATTACGGGTCCACTACCTTAACGATCTCTCAGCCATATCGCGCCAGCTAAAACACCTTATATGGATTCCTGTTTCTCTCACCAGTACTACAACCAAGTTCTTCCCGAGCCTCTAGTTGCTCATCCCACATAGGTTTACGATTATCGTCTTATTGGTGGGACACGAGTGTCGGAAAGGATGTCGGCTCACCCAATAATTTGGAGGCCCTCGCGCTACCAAAGTTCTGCGATATGATGGCGGCCTCTGCCAACTGTACCCTTGTTCATTCGGTGGCAAAAAAAAAAATTATCGTATGGGAATTGCTTAACAAAATCCATATTTTTTTTTCATTATTATTTGAATAATTTGTGAAACCTGGAGATCTAAAAGCAAAATAAGCTAATTAAATGTATAGGTTCGCTTCGCTTCTACATCTTAGTGAAATACTACCTCTTTCTTTAAAATGCGATTTTCTCAACTGCTGAGACATTTGGCTTCTATTTCTGCCACTGTTTGTCAGTTTCTAAACATATTGACCCTTACAATGCCAAAATTCTGGCTTTAAAGGGGAAACAGGTGGCGTGGGCTAAAATTAGACTGCACATATTGTTTAAGTTCGATTGTGACGAACGCTTTTAAGCTTATAGAGTCGCTCTCTAACACTCAATCCTTAGTTTTACGTTCCTGGGAGAAAGGCAGTGGTTCAAACCAACAGCTACCCAATTTTACAGCTTGGTGAACTGTGGCTGGCTTTTAAGTGTTTTGCCCATAAGCACATCCCGACGAGGGTGGGCCTCGAACCACAGACCTCCAGGTCTCGGATCGAGGGCATTTACCATTAGGCCACCGAGGCAGACTGGTCCTTGTCTTTACCACCTACCAAAGAAGGAATATTCCGAGGTCATCTTGACAAGGGTTAAACCGTAAAGCCCGGTATTCGAGAAGAAGCTATCGATTCGATACCCCTTGACTCGTGAAGATGGGGTTCATCAGGTCGCGTTTTTATTACGTAAGTCAGAGATGTTGAAACAACGTTTTGTTGACCCCTTTCGTTTTTTAAGGGAAAATATGTGCGCGATGGCATTAAGATAGATGCGGTGTTCAAGTTTCCTGATTATAGTTCATTGAATTTTGCCCACGCTTGGATTTGACCGAGTCGTAATTAAAGAATCTTACGCCCTTGTTGATCCGACGTTTTATTCTAAGACCGCAGATAAAAGTTTTACAAAATCAATGTAGATTGGAAGGTTTAAAGCCCCCGTCTGCGTTTAGAGTTAAAAAATCGCTATTCTGAACTTTCTTTAAAAAATCATTCTGGATTAAGTCTTGTGAATGATGAGTTACATAAAAACGCAAATCAATCGACAAACGGCAGCTTTTTCGGGAAACGCATAATCTACCGTATAACGAAAAAAAAAATGTAAATGGGATTTTGGTCACGTGAAATACGACCACGAGCAGGAGCGGTAATGCGCTCTATTCAAATTGGAGCCCGAAATGATGCGGGTCATAAATAATCATCAAGTTAGGCCTATCTTTAGATTATCGCGTCATAATCACCTCCATTACCGAATATCGGAATGACAAATTCAAAATTATCTTTGAGAATAATAGTCTAGTTTTTGTTTACATAGTCGTTTAAGACCATTGTCTTGCATTTCGGAAAAGTTCTATTCATCATCAAATAGATTTTGCCTTATTTGCATATTCCTGAAACCGGACAAGACTTTGTCCATCGCCCTACTTTGTCACGGCTAAGCCACGCCCTGCCAGTTGAATAACAACACAGAATATGTCCCGTTTCTGTTTTAAGGGTAACTCCTTGTCGAAATGTTTTTACTTGAGATTTATAAATCCCGTATCAATGAAGATAATTTTACAACCGAAGGTGCCATTAGGGGTAATCGATTTTATTGAATATATTCGATAAGGTTTATATTGAAATGGTCAATATTAGAACACCCATATCAATGTCTAGATAATATCATAAGAAAGTAAGACGTTGAAGCGGGCGAAACTAACGCAGAATTCTTAAGGTCAATTGGTGCTCATCTCAACTTACAAAGATGTTGGTTATGGTGAACCCATTTCTGAGAACGTATGCAGCCGGTCCCGATTTCGCCAGTTTTCCGTATTAAATAATTCCGTATAATAACGATGTCATTTTAAAATCAGAAATGGCAGGGGTTTTTTAGCACACCTGAGCCGTGACAAAATGCTCCAGATGAGCTATTGTGATCACTCATCGCCCGTCGTCCGTCTGTCTGTCCGTTAACAATTTCTTTAAACATCTTCTCCTTAACCACTAAACCAATCAAGCTGAAACTTGGCAAGGGTACTCCTTAGGAGAAGCTCTTCAAAAGTTGTTAAAAGATTTTAATTCTATCAAAACTCTGGTTGACATAGTAACAGAAAGGCCGAACATCTTAGAAAAAAATCTTCTCCTCCTAAACCACTAGGCCAATCAACTTGGAACGTGGCAGGGATGTTTCTAGGCTGAAACTCTTCAAAACTTGTTAAAAGCATTTAATTTCATCAAAAGCCCTGGTTGCCATGAAAACAGAAAGGCTAATTATTGGCCGAAAATTGCCGAAAATCTTAAAAAAATTCTTCTACTCCTTATCCACTAGGCCAATCAGGCTGAAACTTGGCAGGGCTTTCTCTTGGGTAAAGCTCTTTAAAGCTATAAAAATAATTTAATTTCATTAAATATTCTAGTTTCCATGGAAACGGAAAAGCTATCAATAACTCTGGTTGCCATGATACCAGATAGGTTGAAAAATTACGAAAATTAAAAAAAAAAAAAAAAAAAAAAATGCAATAGGACGAAATTAAAGTGCTTTTTTTTCTTTTCAAAATCACACTGAATGTACACCAAACAATTTCTGGTATTTGTAACATGGTTGACAAGTTATGAGGTGAGCGATATAGGACAACCCTGGTCCTCTTGTTTTAACTTTTGTTCAAATAATTCAGGCAAACCGTAAACGGTGACAAAAAGGAAGACATAAGAAAATCCTTATGATCATCTTCTCTGAAACAATAAAACCTTCATCATTTATTATGGTTTAATATTTGTGACGCAAGAGGACTATATCTAAGTTTGATTGTTTGGTTGTTAGTTTTTTTAAAGAAGCAATTCGCCTGCTGAACACAGCATTTATTGTGAACGGATGGTAGATCCATGATGATTTTCAAACAATATGAAGCATGCCCCAGTTTCTGAAAAACCTTACTGACCAGGATCGTTTCAACAGGGACTCGATATTTAGACAACAAGGTCATCATTCCTAGATATATTCTGAACTGGATCCATTTTCGAGTGATGTCTAGTCAATTAAACCAGTTTATAGAAATATGATATATAGTTTGTGTTCTCCAAAGAATAGACACCGAGCTTTAAAAAAATGATGATAACATTGGATGCGTCTATGATGCAAAAGCGTATACAAATTATTGGAAATTGTGCTCTGTTTTGCACGTGAGTCACACGTGAAAAGCGAAATAGAATTTACCAAACGTTTCCAGAAGGTTTTATCGTGAACGCAGGGATGTACCCAAATCCCTTTTCAAATGGGGTAGCCGGCGGGTTGGTCCAGATGAAAATCAAGATAGTGTCAGAAAGATTTGGGCTAGGTCAAGACTGTCACACTGTTTATATTGTCTTCGTATATATCTGGTAACGGTCAAGGTTGAAAATCCACTTAAGCCTGAAGGGTATATCTCTTTTTATTTCATTGACGTATGAAGCCAAAAAGACATGATCACACTATACGAATCAATCTATGATTAGTTTTTTAATCATACCCCATATGAAAACAAAACAGTATTCTCTTCGTCTTGTAATCCAATGGCATTGAGCGAAAAAGGCAAATATTCTCCTAATTTGAGACGTTTCTATAGAGCATAGAAGGGATCTGTTCTCAACATTTTGTGTGCTGGGGTGTGCATAAAATGTTCGACTTATCAGAATACTTTGACCCCTATTTCTCTTCATTTCTTTTAAATGTGAACGAATCTTTTAGCCTGAACGTGAAAAACATGTTAGGTTGTGCGTAACATTTCCAATAGTTTCGCATGAGCGCCAAGTAGTGCCTCAGATCGGCCTGTGCAGCTGCACAGTCTGATTAGAGTTTTTACTCTGCGTTCTGTAGATAGATGCGATCTCAAAGTATCCCTAGACAATAAGCGAATATTTTCTATGCATTACGTGACTGACCACTCCGCTCGATGTCAGCTATTCACGCACTCATGAAATTGTTGGAAATGTCACGCGCTGACTCATTTTTAATATTCTTGAAATATCGCCATGTGAGACTCAATATAAGGTTAATGTTAGCGGAGGCACGGCTTGGTCTTATAGACTATAAGTTAAATATATGGACTCTGTAGATAGCTTCTCAAAGTTATCTTCGATAAAATGGGTCAGCGTGGTCCAGAGGCAAAGTGTCGACCTTTCATTCAAGAAGTCCTAAATAGAGAATAACATGTTAGTGTCTTAAAATATTTATGTTATCTGGTCATGGCTGCGAGAAATTATCATGACTCGACAAGGCCT